>CAUYUJ010014906.1:230269-262769 GCA_963575745.1 Prorocentrum cordatum
GAGCGAGATCACCAGGCACGGAAATTAATCCTTGTCGCCATCGGGCGCCAGATGACAGAGAGGCAGACCGCCAGGGGACACGCCCGGCTGGACAGGAAGGCTGAACCACTGCTGCAAGACACGGCGGCCAAAACCCTAGGGGCCAGCTGGTGGCGGGAAGACGCGAAGCGTCCACCATTTTCCCATCACCGCGAGGAATGTTTCCTTCAATCTGCCTTCACCAATGGCGCAGCAGGGCGGAGAAGTTCGGAGTAAAAATGATCCAGCTACTCCGAGCGCGGGCACATCCTGCTCGACGCTGCAGAGAGCGCAGCGCGGAGTAGTTTCCCATCCGGTTTTGGGGTAGCAGGGTCATTAACATCAAGCAGATCGGAACTACTCCGCCGAATGCTGCAATATCCTGGCATCAGGGATACTCAGGGGGATGAGGGGTATCTTCGCCCATAGCAACTGAAAGAAACTGTTGTCACGGCCGCGTGCAAGTTTGGCCCTCTTCTCCCACGATGCATTCCCAGGGGACGCACAAGCCCAGGGACAAAAAGGACAGAGACAGAAAGGCCTACCATAAACAGGGGAGGAGCACAAGATGAACAAGAGAAAACAGGGAAGCCCAGGCAAGTTGCAATCGAGAACTAATTGTCGGCAGCGGCCCAGCTTCGGTCTACGACCTGCTTGCTGGCCTCCAGCAGCCTGCCAGCCACGTTCTCCGCCACCGTCGGCGCATTGGCCGGCTCCATGACCTTCCTGACCCTGACGGCGCGGGCCGCATTGCCCAAGGGCTGGCGCTTCTTGCGCAAGTCCCCCTGGCCCGTCGACCGAAACTCCCTACGAAGCCAGCCCCAGAACCTCTACAGGGTTCCTATCAGGGCTGTTAGGGGGAACGCCCCATAAGGCAATGCTCTTCGTCCTACAAGCCTCGACGCTGATCTTGGCTCTCGGAAGACCTTCGTTATGTCGGTATCGCTTCGTCATCGCAGAGAAGACGAAGCCGCGGGCGCGCGCGTCTACCGCCTCAACGCCGCGCCCACCTCGCCATAGCAGCTCACCCCGCGCACGTTTCGTGGCCCCACGAAGCGCTTCACCGAGGGCCCTAGCGGCTGCGGTCGCACGCCGCCAGCTCATGATTTCGGCGCACCCTCCTTGTTACGCGGCCGCATGGGGAGATCCACCGAAGGCCCTGCTGGCCGCGGTCGCACGCCGCCACCTCGCAAATTCGGCTCCCTCTCACACGCCTCGTGGCCCCATAGGGAGCCCCACCAGTGGCCCTACTGGACGCGGTGAATAGTCATCGCCATCGCCAGCATCACCACAACCAGCATCATTATAAACGTCGTCATGATCACCGTATTATCGCCATCGCCATCGACGTGACCCTGGAATGTATCGGATGAGCCCATGAAGAAACAGAACGGACTGCAATTGTCCCATTCACCGTGACAAAAATGTCTGTCAATCTCCCTTTGCCAATAACGCAGCAGGGCGTAGCAATTCGGAATAGAAGTACTCCAACTACTCCGCGTGCGGGCGAATCGTGCTCGATAGTTTTCTGGTGTGGCGCGTAGTTTCCAATCCGATTTTGGGGTAACAGAGTTGTCAACATCAAGCGGATCGGAACTATGATGTTAGGAATGTTCGGAGGGATGGGAGATATCTTCGCCATAGCGAGTTGAAGAAACTTGTGTCACGGCTGCGTACACTGCGCCAAAATGTACAACAACGCTATGCGAACATCGGGTTGCATCGGATCGTCGAAACGTCGGAATCAAGTCGTATCGATATTGACCATGCTGGGCGGCCTCATGGTGATTATCCGATTACCAAGCTTCAAACTGCTAGTGGGAGCTCAGAACGGACGCTTGAGCATGGCCGCTGTAAAGAAACAGCAGACGGACCGACATGGGGGGGCCTTGGCGAGTGAAACTGCCTGCTGCTTGAGCTGGCTGATCTGGCTTCTTAGGGCCACTTCTGTCACTTCAGCCTGCGGACAATTAAACCAGAGAGAACTACGGCAGGCAACAAATGAACACGACCTGTCTGACAAAGAATCTGCTTAGACTGTCAGCGGAGCAGCAGGAAAACGAGGCAAAGGAGGACGACTGGTGAGAATGCAGCAGAAAGCTCAGCCATCCGAAAGCAAGCTGGCATGGCGCAGACGATCTTGGCCACACGACCTGGGCGCACCACTGCAACCTGTAGGCTTGCGCGCTGCTGAGACGATCTGAAAATACGAGACCCACGATTACCCATGGAGGCGGACGGCCACAACCCAAGAGAGAGAGATTGAAGGCGCGGCCATGTTCAGACTCCACGACTGTGTGAACTTCTCGGGCGCGCCGACGATAGGGGGCGGTGAGAGATGTAAGAGATGGGTAAGCGCATCATGGCCCGAGGCATGTGCGCGGACACGGGGGGGGGTCAGGAAACGTCTTGAAAAAAGCAGAGGGGCCATGGAGTCCCTTGGCCCTGGCAATTGAATCCACACCCGCCGAGTCCTCAACCCCCTCTTGGGCACCCCCCAGCCCGGGGCCAGCAAGGGCTTCGTGGTGACAACCGGTACTGGCTCCAGCCAGGCCAGGGCCAGCGGCAGCAACTGGCCATGGCTTCAGCCAGCGCCAGCTGCAGGATCAGTCAGCATCGAATCGGCGAATCTGGTCGGATCGGAACGTGCGTCGTGCCGGGCCGCATCGGCACGGAGTCGGAATCGGATCGGATCGGCCGCACCTGGTGCGCCATACGAGCATCGGCGCTGCATCGGATCGCTGGACGACTGGCATCGGATCGGGCCGGCCAGAATCAGTATCGAGCCGGATCGATCGGATTGAGATGGACCCTGGCAGGGGGCAGCAGGGGAAGACCCCCCCCACCTTCGAAAGGGGAGCTCAGGCTCACCCTGGAAGCCAAAGGGGGAGGGGGAGTCTGGCTTCTCAAGCCGCCCTCCCCCCCGTTACAGCAGAAAGGGGGGGGGAGTTTCCGAAGCCACCCTCCCTTTGGAAAGGCGAGCCCCACCTTACCAAGGCGTCGAAAGACGGGTAGGCGGCGGGGGGGGGGGGCTTTCCAAGCTCACCCCCCTTCAGAGAGGGGCTCCAGCTTCCCAAAGGGAAGGGGGTAGCTTCGGAAAGCCCCCCCCATTATAAAAGGAAAGGGGGTGTAGCTTGAAGCTGGGGGCCTCCTGCTCTTCCCGTCTCCCGCAGCGCACTCTTTCATGCAAATGCCTACAGACATATACACACGCAACACGAACATACAAACAAACAAAAGAACGAACGAACAAACAAACAAACGAACAAACAAACGAACGAACGAACAAACAAGCGCACGAGCAAACAGAACGCATTCACCGCATCGCAAACAAAGCCAGCAACGAGTGGCTATCAGGAGCCTACAAATGGCAGGAAACCCTGCATCAGGTCCATGCTGTGCTCATGCCGTCAGTTTTGCCCTCGAGATGACCCGCGCTGTGCAGCGACTACTGCCAGGCCCCCTGTTTTTGTTCCCCGGCCTCGCCCTGCGCAGGGCCATCGGTCGGACCCCATAGCGCGCATCGAGCCCAACCTACGTCCGCGCGTTGCTCGAACGCGGCCCGGGCCGGTACTGCGAAGCGGAGCTTCGTCCAACTCCACCGCCTGGGGAACCGAAGTTCTGGGACCCCAAGAGGCAATGGATATGGACATGTTTGGACCACCTGGTGCCCTAATAGATACCCACCGCCTGTCGAGGTCCCCGAAGACCGATCCCCCAGGCGGTGGTTATGCATGATCATACGCCGATCCTGGCCAAGGATGGACCAAGCCAGAGTCGGTGAGGTGGTCAATTGACGCCTCCCGAGGCTTCGCACTTCGAATACACGCGACACTCGAGGCAGAACGCGACACCGCGATCTCGCGACTGGGACAGCATCAATCAACATGGGATCGATAAAGCGGATCGGATCGGAACGTAAGTCGGAGCGGGCTGCATCGGCACGGAGTCGAAATCAGCTTGGGCCAGCTGCGCTGGGATGCTCAACATAGCCATACGAGAATCAGGAAGTATCGGGTCGTCAGAAGATCAAAAAAACAGTTCGGATTGAACTGGCCAGCATCGATATCAAATCAGGTCGACCGGATCGATATGAACCTTGCCAGGTCCACCAAGGAGCGTATTCACATGTAGGTTCGATCGCTCAACTGCAGTCAGTGCCTCTGGTGCTCAGCTCTTGAGCGGCACGGCAATGCGTCGGCACTCTAATTATGGAGTATAGTTCCCGTTGCATTTTTCCTTGCCCACCCAAAATCAAAATCGCCGATGAGGCTTGTTGTGAGCCCTCCCCCACTGCCCTCCCCCAGAGCCCTCTTCTGCCTCGAGCGAAACGGGGGGGTCCGAGGGGAACAGGCCCTGGGCCACCGCGCTTGTCCTGGGATCAGCTCTGCGTCCACAAAAGCCCCAGGGCCCCCCCACGCACCATTCGGGCACCCTTGGCGTCGCAGCACGAGAAAGGCGGCAGTCGGGGACGGTGACGCACGACGAACTAAATTTCCAGCTGCAAGAAGGGGGGGCGCCGAAAGACAGGGCGGCCGAAGAAGGGAGGGGAGGAGTGCACTCACCGCAGAAAGCATGTCAATATAAGCGCACCAGTGCGGCCAGCCGTGGCCGAAGTGACCTGGCAATGGGCGCGGGACGGCATCACGACCACACCCAGGGACCGAAGCCAGGTCTACAGGCGCAAGAAGCGCACTGAGCAAGGTGAACCAATCCGTCGGGGAGAACGGCATGAAGAGGACCCACGGCAGCAGGAGCGGGAGCAGGAGCGCGGGCATCCGAAAGCTCACCACGATGCCGAAAACGCTAGACTCTGCTGCAGAGAAGGGCCGCCAGCTGGACGCAGGAACGGGGTCCACGAGGCCGCACGAGGAGCACGCGAGGGGCTGCGCCAACGCAAATGGGCTGCTGCAATGCTGCCGGACTGAGCCCCGAGGAAGCTGAACTGCTGAGGCGGTGGAGGGGGGAGGGAGGACAAGCGTCAGGCCTGGCCGGCGCACGCATCACAACCGGGCGGAGCGGCAGCCGCCCTGCCACAGGGTCAGCCAGGCGGAGGCGAGCCCAGCCGCAAGAGCAGCAGGGCGGTGGCGGCTCAGAGAAGGCCGGGCGGGGGCCCACCCAGCGCGCAGCTCTTGGGGGGGGCCGCACGCAAAGGAGAGCCAGCAGGGGGGGGGGGGGGCGGAAGCGCGGCGAGCGCGACGCAAGGGAGGGAGGGAGGGGCGGACAGGGGCGTCCACCTTGGGGGGGCAGACGCCCAGGCCAGGGCACACAGGAACGAGAGCGTGCCGCCTTGGAGGGCCGCACGCGCGACAGGAGCTCCGGATCGGTGCACGATTTTTTTGTGGGGGCGGCAGGAGCTCCAGAACATCTCGGGGAGGGCCTGCGACTGGTGGTGGTGGTGGTAAGCGCTGCTCTCTCCTCCCGCAGGCAGCACTCTGGGCCCGCGGGCCCGCGAACCCACCGACGCGCGTGCCGAGAGCTCGCCCAGATCGTACGGGTGCATCCCGCAAGGGAGGCGCTGGGCTAAGCTCACTCTACTTCTCCTCCTTGGCGGCCAGGCGGGCGGCCATCTTCTCCGGCACCGGCTCGGAGGCGAGGAGGAACTTCATGTACTCCGAGTTCCGCTTGCGCTTCAGCACGCTCTTGGACGGGCACTGTGGGACCTTGAAGGGGTGCACCTGCTCGAACTTGCCCTTCTCCTCGTTGAAAACGTGCGGCATGGCGCTGCCACGGGTAGCTCTGGAGGGACTGGTCCGTGAGTAGTTATCCTGTGCCAAACGACTGCCTCGAGCTAAAGGCTACGGATCACCTCTCGGGCACACGCTGACATGGATTACGGATCCGTGCATCTCGCGCGTGGGCGTCCGATCCACGGATCGAGGAAGGTATCCCCCGAAGCATGAGGCCAGCGCCAACCAAGTTGGCGACGGAAAGCGCTTACTTCCTGTAAGAGTGGGACTCGTCACTGCTCCACTCGCCCGAATTCCATAGCAGCATTTCGCAGGACGGCTTGGATGGAACACAAAAGAACCCCCGTAGGGGACGGGGAGCCCCAGACCTAGACCGCCAGGTCTGGCAGCTGGTATTGCAGCCGTCTCGCACGACTTCCTCACACACTATGGATTTAAGGTATCGTGATCTCGCCTCAACGCTGGCTGCATTTCTGGTCCGGACGGCCACGACATTTTGCAGCAGAACACACCAACGTGCACAGGGCCGTGCTCTCGCCCATGTTGTTGAGGTGCGTTGCTAGAGTAACCCATGTCTGCATTTCCTCAGCTTTCGGCGACTCCGAAGGGTGCGGTTTGCAGAGGGTGTGGTCACGAGGGCTCAACAGAAACCTCTGGCGCAACGTGGTGACCCCCAAGCCCAAACTGCGAAGATCGCAAACGACACCCTGGCGGAACCACTGGTCAGTCGCCGAGGCTGTACCTCAGGACCCCTCTCGTGGTGACCCTCCCCCCCACCCCGCAGAGGCCGCAGCGGGTGACGGCTGCACCGCAGGACCGCCCCTGCCCGTCGGCGCTGCCCTCGGCTCGGGTGCTCGGGACGCCCCGGACCGTCCCTGCTGGGCCTGCAGGTTCGTGATGCCGACGCGACCAAGCGATTGACAAGACAAAATCGGGCAGGGACGACTCACAAATAGTGTGTCTCGTCTGGCGGCCTGGCGGCCCCCGATGTGGCCCAGGATGTCCAGGACCCCCAGATGGCCCAGGGCGTTTCTAAGACGCCCCCAAGGTGGTCCCCGAGGCTTCAGATGCAAACCCCAGGGACACCGACGGAGACCCCAAACAACGACGGAGATCCCACATCTGCTTCACGGACGGCTAGGATATGCCACCCAGCTTCGCACACCGCGCCCCGCGATGCGCGACGCGCGGATATCTTCGAGCCCTCGCGCCGCCGCCCTGGAGAGAGGCGCCTCGCCAACCCCAGCCGCGGTGCGCGCAGCGCGCGACTGCCTTCGTGCCTCTGGGGGTGGCCAGGAGCACGTGGTCCGGCGGCTCTGCCGGGCTCTGGCCGGGCACTTGGCCACATCGGCATCTCCAAAAGCAGGGGGCGGCGGCGGCGGCGGCGGCTTGCCCGAGGGCATCTTCGGTCAAGCCCCGAACATGAGACTGCACATCCGTGTCCCGGCAAGGCCTCCCCTGCCAGTGCAGCACTGCTGCACAGACAGCAGGTCAAATCAGACTGGTGACCTGGACGGGTCCCCAAGAACAGAGCTGCACGGATGGAAGAGAGCGGCACTTCCGTTCACGGCTGCAGACCGCAAGCAAGGCAGTAGGAGCAAAACCACCAAGGCTTGATTCAGTGTCGATGCGCACGAGCAAGCTCAGGGGGGCATCGGCCTCTTCTTGGAGCGTCTGCTTCTCGCGCTCGAGCAGGCCAAGCCGCGCCTTCAGGGATGCCTCGGTCTCGGCCGCCTGGCATCGGAGCTTGAGGGAGGACGCCAGCTCGCAGAAACACATGGCAGGAGGCACCCCGCAAAGGAATCGTGAGCCGTGAGCAGAAACAGGGGCCAGAAACAAAATCTGGCGTCTGCCGGGCAGGGGAAGCAACGGAGCCAAAACTTCTAGCCAGTACACTGCGACCAGACTTGTAAGGATACGTGGCGAGGATGCAAGACCCTTGAATGCCCGAATTGAAAGCCGATGTCAGAAGCCAAGCGCCCGTCACTGAAGGCCAGGATGGGCCGAGAGACCAGGATGCAAGGGCACCCATGGAAAACTGCTCATTCTGAATGATGCCGCCTGACTGACGCAGCAGCAGACTTGGGACACGCGCTAAGGAACGCCTGCTGGTGTGTATGGGGTTGAAGTACAGGGTACAGAACCCCTGATCCGTTGGTAGAGAGAAGGAGGGATAGATGGATGTCTTTCCCTCCTGCACGATCAAAAGTCTGATCGATATATCTCAATACCTGAGCCCAAACGGCCAGGCGCAGGAGAGGTAAGGATAAGGAGTATAGATGAGGGTATCACACGGGTTCTATTCACACCCCCCGTCCCGAATCCCGCTCGTGAGGGCAGGACTCGGGAACAAAGGAAGAGAATCCGTCACCCTTTTACTCCTATGATCCTTAAGTCTGCAGGCAGCTGGGCTTAAAGTCAGTGTAGCCTCAGCTGCAAAGTGAAGTAAGAAGGAACACCCTGGGTCCCCATTTCTTCGCCAAGCACACTTTGGCGCCCCCTCGGTGCGCCCCCCCAAAACGCTTCGGCACTCGAGGGCGGAGAAGAATGAGACAAGGGTGGGCGGAGAAAGAAGATCTGAGCATTAAAGCAACATGCAAACTGCCTTGCTTTTGCGAGGCAGGTGTTGCCACCAGCTGTCAGATTATTCTCAACGCAATGAGGTTAAACTCTAAAGAATATGCATGCTAAGATCGCGTTGACGAACACGATCTTGCAACGAAACACAACTGCGTGTAAAAGCAAATGTCTGGCCAGACGGAATGTCGCGCTGATAAACACGAAAACTGCATGTATATAAATTATGTTTGGCGACTCCCGTTGGCTTTGCTCCTTAGGAGGCTGCCTCGGTCATCGCAAAAAGGTATTTGTGTGCGTGGCCACTTGTGTTATATAATGAAGTGGCCTAAAAGTATGTATAGCCACCGCTCAAGGCGAACTTTGGTTATAATGAAGTTCATGCCTTTGAGCGGTGGGCCTTGCGGCCGACTCACTACGCGTTGCCGTTCTTGTAGAACCTGCGGTCCCACATCCTCTGGCCGTTGCACGTCACGTAGCTCGTCGTGAACGTTTCCCAAGATGTCCTCGGGATCCAGTGGCGAAACCAATCATTGTACTGGATGTCGTGGATGTATACGTACTCGTCGTTGTTCATCGCGATGTAGATCCAACAGTTGATGTAGTAGCTCCAATACCTGAGGCCCCAATGGCTATCCTCGAGGTCGTCGCGCCAGTAGGCGGCGTAATCTGATGTACGCGCTCTCTTGGCACGTGGCCCCGCGGGCGTGTGGTCCGTCGCGTCAGAGGCGCTGGACTGTGCAGCATCGCCAGGGGCAGAGCGCGGCGGCGGCGGCGGATGGCGCGGCTCCATGGCATCATCGGACTGATGGGAGTGTGTATCGGGATCGGTTGGATCGGTTCTCGCCCCTGAATCAACCCCCCTCTGGTCGGTATGTGACGGATCGAGGGAGCCCAACAATTCGTTAGCAATCGCAGCAAGCTTACGCTGAGTGAACTTTTCACGGGTGACGTCCCTTCTAGGGAGGGCAATCGTGATAAGTCCGCGAGCCTGCCGCGTCTGCCTGTCGAGTCGGCCCTCGTTCAGCCACCACTTCTTCCGACCAGCTTGTCCTGTCCTGGTGCTGACATCGAGGATGTCCCACGCATCACGCATGTCCTCCACGCTCCAGGCCCTCTTGCCCACGTTCACGCGAGCGCCTGCCATTTGGTGGTGGAACTTCAAATCGTTGAGAGAGCGTTGAACGAGATTGGCATATGGGTAGTACAGAGGTCTGTCGTCATCGGCTTCGCCCATCACTCTGCACTCGTGTGCAGGAGGGCTACCAGATTCGACCCACTTATGATACCTCTTCCTAGACGCATTAGCCATTCTCCTCAACGAATATTTCTCAATACCTGGGTGTGATCGTGCGCCCGTCATAATGACTTGCGATCCGTCTTCCATGTATCTCGCGATGGCGTCCTGGGAGAGCGTCGTCTTGATCCAGTTGGTCAGCTTGTGGAGGTACGCCAGATCGCTCTGGACGGCGGCACTCTTACCCGTAGCACCTACGGCTACGGTATACTGCCAACAGATGTCACAAAGGGTACCATCACCTGTGACGATCCCAAGGGATAAATCTCGACCGCAATTCTGACAGAGCGGGATGTTATGCAAGATCGTTTCTGGGGCCCCCTCCGTCGTGAGGTATCACGGGATCCCCAGCGAGTGTCCTGACCGCGAGCGAGACTATGGCCGATCTGATTGATGGCCTCGCGATTGATCTCGGTGTTCGGTCGGGAAGCGATTGATCTACTCAATCCCTCAATCTCGATCCTAGACAATCCTTCCCCTGGCAGTCCTTTGTACTCTGTCTTGTTGTTGTCCGCATCCTCGGTACCACCATGGCATATGTTTTCGGTACGAAGACGGCGAGCCTTCTCCTGCAAGGCGGACTCGTTGTCGCCCTCCTCGCGCTTGAGTCCCGTCTGCTCGGCTATGATGCGTACCATGGTTTCCTGATCAGGAGCTGCGGATGCAACGCTGCCTGGGTCCTGGGGAATACCCTGCTCCGCGCCTTGCTCACGAGGCGCGGCAGGTGTTTCCACCAGCTCCTCCCATACGGGGAAGTCTGGGTTACCGTATGTCTCGGTACAATACTTGAATAGGTCACGCAACGCTTGGAGTGCAGGATGTTTCTGATGGATGGCATTTTTTGTGAAATCAGGGAGCTCCGTAATACTGTCCATCAAAATGTTCTGACATACTTTGGAGATCCATTGAAAGATGCCTGTAGTCGACTCCTCGATAGTCTCTGGGTCCAGGTAATGTACCAACTTTATGAAAAAGTGGTCTGCACTGCAAATTGGCAAGTCACGTGCCCATTTGTGGGTATGATCATAATTCAAATGGTATGACTCTGCATTCCATGCTGTCGATCCAAATCGAATCTCGAATTGTAAGTGCGATTGTGTTTTATCCATTACAATTCTGTCCGCACCGCTGTGTATCTCGATGATCTGCTTCATCTTTATCATAGGCGAATCCACCAACAACTCCGAAGTCCAACGATATATGCGGCGGTCATCTGACTGTCTAATCCACCTTGAATCCTCGTCTGGGTCGTAGTCTGGATGGTTGAGGAAGTCTGCTGGCGGGTCAATGATGTTGTCGAGTATGCTCGCGTCAACGTGCTCATCTGCTTGAATTTATGCTGAGAGATCTGCTCTCATCAGCGGTGAGCGATATGTTCGATATGTCCACGATAACGGTAACCAAGGGTTCACTAGATGATCCTGCAGTTTGTTGAGGTCTATCGCCCGTAGGAGCGGTGTCCTCGGCAGGTGTGGCCACCAGCTCGTCGGGATCGGGTGTCCGAGGAGCGGGCCGTCTGGTCGGTGTACGCGGAATACGTGGTCTATAAATGCTCGGCATACCAAGGTATGGTATAAACTACCATCATTCTTGTGCTGGAGTATCTTGTCACGGCATGAGGATGGTCCCTCCAGGACAGTATTCATATATGTCGGGTCAATGGTATGTTCGTCGATACGAACCGGTAATGCAAAGACGACGCCCTTGAGAGGCATGCTTTTGTCGTTGTACCATATGTTTACCCATCGTAAACCGTAGTTGAGAATAGGTATATGTACCGCGAAGAACTTGTCAAAGACGCCGAATGAATGATTGGACCATATATGTGTCCCTTGGCCAAAGGAATTTTAGTATTGTGATTGCCCTTGGGCCAGTGATTGTCGCAATGAAAGCATTTGATAGATCCCCAATTCTCAATGATAATGAAGTCCCCCATGCGAACATCATTAAATGCAGGGCGACGGCCCCAATCTTTTTGTGTAATCTTTGATGTGATAGGTCGAAGAGCTTCTCGGCAGTATGACAAGGCAATTAACCACTCTTTACCATCTGCTTTGTGATTGGTTTCCCGAATCATAGCACGGACTAGTTGCTCATCCAAGGCATCGGCTGCAGATGCACGGCTAGCAGGGGTTTCCCCCAGCTGAGCCGAAGTTGCTGATGCTGACGTTGTCCTTGGCTGCTCCATGTTCTGGTCCGTATCGGCAAGTGCAATCCCAGGAGGGTCGTCGATGAACTCTCCAGGGAGGTAGGCACAAATCTCGTACTTGCTCAATGGCGGTCTTGCGGCCAATGGCGGGTAGTCCCATGGTTCGCCATCTGGCCATATCTGCTGGCCGTGCATGTGATGTGGTTTGAGGCGGCGAATTGCAATAGTTGCCGCAGCGGGCACCACGTCCTCTGTCATGATAGCGCCTTGAGCGCCCAGCCAAAACCTGCAACCTGCTTTTGTGGCGATCTCCATATTGATCACCAGCTCGACCTCGTTCTTGTAGTTATTGAACTTGTATGACTCCACTGAGGTATGGGGATTCTTCTGGACATTGTCTAAATATGTGCTGGAACTGAAGAATGCCTCCGAGCGCTGTGATGGTTTATGATGCTTGTCTCTCTGAGAAGATGGATCGATGTAGCCTGGAATGATCCCTGTCTTCAATATGTTGCGCCAAGCGCGGGCTGCTGTGCCGTGATGGAGGTATTTGACATCTGTCCATTGTAGGCTCTCCCATCCCATATTCCATGGCTTGGAAAGTGGGTTGACACAACTGTGACCGCCAACCCATCGAATAGCAACGACGCTGTTCCAATCGAAACAACTGGGGTCACCTCCCTCGGGGATCGGCTTGGCGTATATCTCAATTATGTTTTTCTGCGGATCAATATGTTTCTGGAACGCACGAATGATGAAGATCGGGTAGTAGTCGTTCCAATCGGCATATCCATCATTTGCACCATCTTTCTTGAAGTGTGCCACTGCTGCGTCCATGGATGGTCCATTGTGCCTGTCTTTGCGATCTTTCAATTTCCATTCAACCATTTCCTTAAAGGATTTCCAATTGCTTGGAATATTCCACTCATTCTTTGTTGTTTTCTCCCAGATGTTGATACGTCTATCATGAAATTGGTTGATCCAAAACTTTTTGTAGTGAATCTCGTGGCGTAACATGGTCGTTATGTCTTTGCTCATCCATTTGTTTGCTCCCAGCCACTCTTCCTCAATTAGCTCAGGACCATAACGTACATCGTCGTAATGTGGTAACGATATCCATTTCCACTCTGGGAAGCAACCAGACTGTGCGATATCAGGCGCGTGAGCAATCACACAATCATCGTGCAACAGTTGATCGAACCAATCCTGATTTTCCAGGCAGGCACATCCATTGGTCGCGCGCGTACCCCTCAACATTGGGCACATGTACGGATGGTCATGCTTGATGCCTGCTTGCAGCTTCCACTCTCGAATAGTGCATGCGTTATCGAATAGCCCGACCTTGCTGATGTCCTCGTACATGGAACGCTCACAGCTGTCCTGCCATGATAATATATTCATTTCATGTGGAGACGGGTCCTCCTCGGCAGGAGTTGCCTCCAGCTCCATGGCCTCAAGGTCAGTGCCGTCGTCAGGGATCGGTACCGCCTCAGCCTTGGGGAGCTGATCTGCTGGCTACTGGTCTGCTGTTGGTTCAGGAGTCGATGGTTGTGGCACTTTTATCGATTGCGGTCCAGGTTGCAGTGGATCAGGCAATGGGCCTGGTGGGGCTGGCTGTGCTGTATCAGCTGCTGCCCTCCACACGGCTGTTGGAACATCGGGGTCATGGCCCAATGCCACGCGATCTAGTGCATTCTGCCTGAAGAATGTTTTGCATGCTATGATGTTCTTCTCGTTCTCGGCAGCAGGGCCGATGCAGTGAGAAGTCAACCTGTTGTCTTCCGCAATGAGTCGTGATTTGGTCGCATTATCATCTCCATCCAAATCTTTAATCTGTTGTAAAAATTGCTCGAACACAACCCAAGTGACTGCATGTGCATCCTCAACCGTTTTGATGATCTCGGGATGAAGGAGCTCCATTTTCTCAACAGAATGCCAGGATGCCCAAGCCCCAGGGTAGTCGTTGATCAACAGCATGAGGTACTGGAATAAGTCGTTGTATGCCATACCCCATGGATCATTGTCAGGAATAGCTTTATCTGGCTCGCTAGGATCAGGTGCTGGTGTACGTGTCGGCATTCCAGGAATAGGTTCCGTTGTGTCGCCTGCGTCAGCAGGCAGTGATGCCGGCAACGTACCATCGGCACATGATGCCATCCACGCGCAATGAGCCATTTCGCTTGCCGTCTGTGTCATCAACGTCGTGAGGCTGAGATATATTTTCCATTCGTTTGTCATCTTCTCTCTGAAATCGAGGGCTGCCATGATCTCTTTGGCCTGTGTGTAGACCTGCTCATCCGTGACAGGAATCAGCAATGGCGCCCTGAATGGATATGGCTGAGAAGGCAGGGACTGGATCAAGGCGCAGAAGTTGCGATAGCATACTGCGTCGCAGAACTGCGTTGTAAACATTGCCATGTTATGGTTGTTCTGTTTGGCGTGCCAAGCCTGCGGGGTAATCCTATCGTACGTATCCACCCAATGATCTGATGGAAGAACAGTGATACCACGATTCTGCATGATATTGATCAGGTCGCTCGTGTGGTGATCAAAGTTCGGATGTACGCCCCATTGCGCCGCTTTCCCAGGCCCCATGACTGTGGGGCAGCGAAAGTACTGCATCACGTCGACAAAACGTGATACGTCCACGTGTACATGCACGGGCATGAGAGTCGGGACGCCGCCCTCACATTCCATTTTCTGGAGCTCGTATACGTCAGTGGGTGCACGATTCTGATGTCGACGCATGTCCACGGCGTTTTGTCCGTGATTGGCGCATGCGATGTCATTCGCGCTCCATACCACCATGGCATTAAGGCCCCTGCAATAATGTCTTTGTTTCACATATGATGGGAAATCGTTGGCCCAGTATTCCCAGATAGTCTCGTTTAACTCGCGCCACTTTTTGATGGAAGAATTGTCGCTTTGAAACATGAGGCATCTGGCTTCGCGGATCTTCCTGATCATATTGCGCTGCTCGAGAGTGCTCTCATATTGGTTGTTGAGAATAGCTGTGGTACGGCTTTCTTGTGTCTCGAAACGCTGCTTACGTAATTCCTCCATACCATAGCGGATGTCGTCTCCACCAGCCTCTGGCAATCGAACGCAATCTTGGCCGATTGGCGCGTCGTTCTGTCTGAACCATTCTTTATAACTGCCAAAGGAGAATGCCCACATCATGCTGTCGTCACGGATAACGGTCGACAAATGCTCGAGAGTAGCGCCGCCCATGCATCCCGCGCGGTTGAGGCACGGCATAAATAGCGGTACGAGAGCAGCGTTTGACGCATTGGCGAGTTCTTCTCGCTTCTGTGCAGTGTTGAGCTCGTCGATGCCGTAAGTTGGGTACTTCTTGTGTTTTGCACTCTTGGACTTGTTCTTGACCTGCGTGATCCATGTTGAGTCGGTGTACAAGTTGGTAAATTTGTACGCGTGTCCCGATGGCCCAAATGCATGATGCAATAGTAGTCCCAAGTCTTCTTGTATGAGGGAATACCACCCATTATCTGAAAGTAGAGTAGAAACTAAGCGACCACCACAGAAAGCGCTGTACTTTGCTTGGTCCAGCTCGAATGGGTCAACATCATGGCCAGGGGTAAGACCAGGGTCGATCTGGCCGATCTGGCCAGCGGCTTCGCCGAAGAAGTCGTTGCCCTCGTTGTACGGTTGCCAACGATAGGTACTTGCCATATCCCCTGCATTGTCTGATATTGCCACCCAACCATCTGGATGATCGGATGGTGTTGCCACCGTCTTGGAGTATGATCCGATACCTCCAAAGCCTCCGCGCGCAGTCAGCCATGTTGTGAGCTTGCGGCGAAATTTGCTTGTTTAGTTAAGGTCGGAAAATGCTCTCATGTTGGTGACCAAATTATCCTCAACGATATGGCCGATGTGTCCAGATGTATCCGATGTCCTGGCAAGGCCAGGTGGGCGTGTAGGCAGCTTGGCCATTGCACGATCAAGTTTAGGAGCGTAACATGTTACCAATCCATTGCTGTATACATCGGATGGTGCACAAAGACCATTTGAATAGTATCTTTGTGTATCCTGAACGCTGTCCTCGGCATATTGTCCCAGTACTGCACTGCCAATCTTGGACCAATCGTTGTGAATCATCATCCACTCCGTTTTCAATGTCATCGTCGTAAAGTTTTCTGGTGGACACTTGCGGTGCGATCCTGGGATCACCGCGTTCAAGTGATCATGTACACCACGAACACTTTCTTGAACAGACGGCTTACGATTGAAGAGACTGGAAAGCATACACATAGCACGCATGAATGATAGCCACGGTGTAGCCGTAAATGTGCTGTACTCGTAGTTGGCGTTGCCGCCGACGGATCCACTCGCGTCAGTGATCCAACTCTTAGCGTCGACAGACGCGGAGCGGGCAATTTCTCGAATAGAGGATTCGTCGGGTACGCGGAGATCGAACTCTCCGCTGCGATCAGCACGCCGTTGATGTATGCATATGTAACCATCATCCGGATCACGAGGACGGCCAGTTTGAGCGTGGTACGTGAAGCCCACGCGGTCGTCGTCCTTGGCGTTCGGGTCGTACTCCGTGTCGTAGCCGATGGGCCAGCCGATGAGGTTGAGCGGCTGTGCCTGATCCATCTCGTGGATGGGGGTATCGGGATTAGAACCGATCTCACTTATATTCGCCTCGCAAGCGGCGAACAGGATGCCTGTAAGCTTGGTAGCTCGAGTCGTAAAATTGCTGCGGCATGAACGTATAAGCAATGTCCTAACTCTCTCTGCATCTCGTGGAGGCGAAGAAGGATGGCGGGGATGTCTACCGTGCGGGGAACGTGCGCGTGAACGAGATGTGCGCGACGCAATAGCTGCGGCTGGTACGCCAATGTGGTACATGCATGCGCATAGTCCCTCGTGATTGGCTTGCCCAACACACCGAAATCCACATTCTGATCCTACTTCGCCCCGTCTTTCTTTCTCTGTCAGTAATATGTTGCATACTTCTGGGCATCCATTCAGTTTTGGAGGTTCCGCTTCATGAGGTAAACCATCGGGCCTCCGAGGCCCTCGCTGTGGTTCCCAGGGTTTCTTTGAAGGACATTGTACCGGGGTAGCGGGAAAGATGAGCGAGTGTTCCAAGAGATCCTTCCAAAGATCTGCTTTCTTCGTCTCGAAATGTTTGGTCATCATATCTGCGATCTGCTCCTTTGTTCCCACGTATTTGAGCTCGATATGTTCGAGTTGGCACGTCTCGCATATCCAATCCAGGTTGATACGATGAGTACGATGAAGATGACGAAGTGCTGGTGTACGTCCCTTTTGGACAATTTTGATCACGGCCTGGTTATCCTCCAGGATGATAAGACGCACTTTGGGAGAAATAATCTCTTGAGCCGGTTCTGGATCCACGTGCAATACTGTACCCTCATGGGATATTGTACGTCTCTTTGGAGGCGTAGGTAATTCCGCATTTAGCGGTAGTTGCCTACGGCTAGGAGAAGATCCCCGTGTAGGGGGTGCCTTGCGAGGCGTTGGTTTACGCTTCTTTTTGGCTGCCAATGTAGGACACATCGCCGGGTCGGCGTGTCGATGGCAGCTCAGGCATGTATTCTTATCTTTGCATGTTCTGGCAACTCCCACCACGGCTTCCCAAAATGAGAGCAGTGGTAACCCTTCCAGTCGTAGTGCTGAATCAAGAGCAACGATCTCGGATTCAGTAGATGAATGTGAAACAACCGTTTGTTTCTTACATACAGCGTTGACTGGAAAGAACGTATTGGGTCCAACAAGCGCAGCAAAAACGCCCGTAGTGGATTTGGATGATGTCATGCAATCAGCGAACGAAGCGTCGGTGAAGAGCATGATGGATAACTTGTCTGACGAATCACCTATCCATCCGTGCAAGCAATATGTACGCGTCGTTTTGATGTAGCATATCAACCGATGTAGACGTTTATCACACGTAGTATTCCATTTGGTAATTTCCCTGGCCAACATACAGACTGGATGTAAAAGATCGAAACGACAGCAACATGCCAGGTACAGGATCTTCATTAGTACACTCGCCGCGTCCCGGCCAAGGATGCCCTCGTCTGAATAGTCGGAATCAGTGAAGGAGGTGTCCTCGATGCCAGGGGTCTCGGCGTCAGGAAGGTCATCGTATGTGACGGTCATGGGATCTGTCTTGGTAGAAGTCGCGTCGACTGATTTTGCTGGGCTGGATGATCGTGGCCGTGCGTTGAGCACACTAGTAGGTCTGGCGACCGACCCGGAGGATGCAGGCGATTTGGATCGCGAAGTCCTCGGCGAGTCGGATCGTTTCCGACGTGACCCTGGTCCCTGGGCGCGCTTGGAGGCGCATTCCAGGTATCGTTCAATGCACTGATCGGTAAAACCAAGCATATCATGTCGAATTCCACGAACCTGTTTAGCCGCGTTGTAATCTCTCTCATTGTATACGGGCAACATAGGGCGCATGGTGGACATTCTTTTGTCGAAAATGTTCTGCGGTACATCATATGCTTGTTGTCCACAACCCAGATATTGTGAGTATGGAGTAGGTGGATCCAAGTCAATACCGCTTTTGCGAATATAATCCCAGCCAGTCTGTAGATTATGAGCTGGGCCGGCCAATTTAAAGTCGTCCAAATATACTGAAAGTATCAGTCCCAGTTTGTCGTGTCTCCATACGCATTCCCATCCTGAAATAGGCTCGAAACCAACGCTTCCCAAGCATGTACGGCATTTTCGTTCCCAAAAGACACCTGCGAGAGGGTGTCCGTATAGTGCCAATCGTAATCGGCACACTGGAGTCTTGCATTTTGACCATGATGTCGGTTGTCGCCATTTAGGTATGGTAATCCAAGTGTCAACTGGATCGATTCGTCCGTCGCCGTATAATAATGCCTGCGTGTAGGCTCCAGGTGCATCACTTTGCTCTCCCGCATATTGTGGCAATAACGCAGTAGCTTCGCAAAGTTTGGAAGCCTCAATATGCGAAGCGCTGGAAGCGGCGTCGGCGAATATGGCGGCCAAACCAGTTTCATCTTTGCCTGTATTGCCCTGAACCACCGCTCTGCCCTTGAATTTACGTAGATCAGGTGGAAGGTCCTCATGTTTGACTGAAGATAGCTCCAAGATATTGAAGAAATGAACTTTCGTCCCAGTGCGGATAGCTTTTAACTCAATATCAGCTTTTTCTGCAACAGTCTCCAACATCCATGTTTGTTTCTTTTCCAATCTCTCGTATTATTTTCGTAGGGCTTCTTGTGCACGTGGTTATGCGGCAACTTCTTTCTTACTCAGGTTTCTGGTAACTAGTGCCGGGCGTGACCATGCTGAATCGGGTATTTTGCCTCTGTGTGCCGGCGTGTAGGTGGTCTCACGTGGCATAGTTGGCATTACTACCGACTGGGTGAACTGGCGTATAAGCGGGTTCATGGTCCCAACGGTTCCTTCACTATCCACAAGTACCAAAGCACGTTCTTCTCCATCATGCTGTTGTGGTGATTGGCGATAGCACAGTACCGTAGTGATGTCACGTGGCCCACCAGGTAGTTTGGCATACAGTATTTCTTTGTTTGTCACGCCTTTGACGTTTTCGTCGCGGATGACGTCGCCATTGTCAGTGTCGCATGTAATCCGTCGTTCCACAGTATTTCATGTGGGTCCGCCGGATGTAGTGGTACGGAAATTGTTAATCTGTTTGTCCTGTCTTGTCCACACTCTTAGTGCAGCTCGGTCACGAATCTCACGAGCTCGTTTAACGTCGTTGGCGTACTCGATGTCCTTCTTTTGCTGTCCACGGGAGAGTGTTTTCCAATGCTCGGGAAGAACGTGATCAGGACGTGTAGTAGTCTGCATCCGTGTCTCGCGTCCACGAACCACCATCTTGCCGTCTGGCGTTATTTTTGGAAGCTCATAGAACTGAATCGCGCCTGTCCACGGCTCACTTAACTCCCTGTGGTCGTTGGCGCTAACACCACCCCAAACATCTCGAAAGTTACCTTTTCCCTCAAAGGTAGAAGATGTTTCGAAATCTCGTGTCACATCGAGTTGATCAACAGGTACAGGTATATTCATGACGTCGTCCGTCTGGGTGAACAGTTTCTTTCGTGGGGTACGAATATGTCTGATGACGCAATATCCACGCTGTTCCCAGTAGTCGGGCTCCGGCGCTGGTGCAGCAACTTCAGAGGCCGATGTTTGGATATCAGCGGCGTTGTCCTCCGTTGTCATCATATATGGGTCATCCCATTCTTCAGGGTAGGAAAGTGGAGGATCGGGCATCGGCTTGTCACCCAAGGGGCGAGAAGTGGATGCCTTGACCTCGTCGTGTGCCTCAGGGTTATGATGTCGTAGAGTACCTTCTTTCACTGGGTAGGTGAACTTGCCATCAGGGATGATGATGTCTGTGACTCTGTGCACGTGACACAGTTCACCATCAGGATTCTTGGCGTATGTAGCCGTGTCCAAGACAAGGTAGTCACCTGACCATCGTCCACCGGAGTGTAAGTGGTAACCCATGAATAACCCTTCCCGAGCATTTTCTTTAAACTTTGCAGTCTCATTGTTAATCTCGGGGTTAAGGCATTTCCAAAAGATCCGAGCACCGAATGGCATGCAGTGCCCAGGAAAGCTTTCGCCAAATCGCATTTCATGAGCTGTCTTGTCTGCATGCTCGTCGTTGAGGGCAGCCACGCCCGTGGATGCATGCACAAAATTGTGTCCACAGCAAAAGGCTTGCATGGCCTCTTTCCACCATTAGTGCCCCAGACCAGACATATGTAAAACAGCTCTTGTACCGAGAATGACAATTTTGACAACGCGCTCAATCAATCCATTTGTTTGCGGACGATGTGGCGTACTCGTGTCGTGTCTCCATCCCAGTTGGCGGCAAGCTTTCTGAAGCTCTCCAGAGTTGTCTGTATAGATATGCTTCACCTCATCGTTCGCGGCGATGAACTGTTGAAAGGATGCCTTTGTGGTAGCTGCGTTTTTGCGTAGCGCTGGGTAGGCCATGAAGATGCCGGTATATCTGTCGAGGACAACAAGTGCATATTTGTCGCCGTGCTTGTCCGCGGCATCGTCTTTGGCCAGTACGATATGGTCGGCAGTTAGAGCCTCACCAAACTTCTTCGGGACAAAAGCCTCGTAGGCGTTATCCTCGTCGGTGGGGTCTGCCGGTGGATGTGGTTTGCGCTGTCGTCTACACGGGGCATTCTGTGCCATCGTACGAGAACAGATCTCACAGTCAGGGTGTTTTGGGCTGTGAGTCATGTAATGCATCGGGTCGATCGGTTTCTTCTGTCTGTCGGGGAGAACTCGATCGTTGTCGTGATGCGTTCGCGTAGGCGCCTCTGTCGGTATGTCGTTATCTGTTTGAGCTCTATCTAGCCCCCCGCATTGTGGAGGAGAACACTGCGTCTGAGACGTAGGCGAGTCGGTGGGTGTGTCCACGTTTGGCTCGTCTGTGCTTGTGTCGGGAGGTTATTCGACCGTGGTGGTCCGTGCTCCTCCTCCCTCTCCGACATGTGGTCTCTTGGGGCAGGTCCCTATGTGGGGCCGTAGCTCGTCTGCAGTGGCGGGCTGCTCTGTAGTTTTGCAGCACCAACAAGCGTCGTTGCAGCGGGCGGATGAACGCTTGCGCTGACGACAGCGGGGTGCTGACGAAGTGCATAAACGTGGTGGTGGTATCAGTGTCAGGTCGTCGAGTCGCAACTCTGGAACTCGATTGTTGACTGGAATCTTATACCATTGGCCCCCCGGGTCCTGAAGCAAGTAGCCCAGCTCAGGACCCCAAAGCTGCCGAAAGCCATCAACCTCGATCAATTTCCCAACTGATAGTAATGATGGACAGTCTGGCAAGGCAAGGGCTGAACTGTGTAAGCCAACCTCGGGTAGCCGTATGTCGTAGTGCTCGTTGACAGTACGATCACCATTGGCGGTTTCCAGAATATGCTCTTCGCGAATAGATATGCGATCCGATTCGGTCTGCGTTAATTCGTGTTTTCCTTGAATATGATGAGCAGAACCACTGTCAAGAACCCAAGACCGTGTCAATGCAGCAGTCGAACGTGGAGGGTCGACTTGCTTTGTCGTTGTCATCGTCTGGGCTGTCTTTGTTGACTGCTTAACAGTGTCGTCATACTTTCGGATCGCAGTTGGTGTGGCCACCGACTCTTTGTTGTGTCGGTAGTCATATAGGTCGTCGTACCATAGTTGTGCCTCTTTTTGACATTCACGTAAGGCATCTGCACTTTGATCCCACCATCGTTGTGGTAACGGGTCTGGCACATTGACGATGTCACCCTCGTTCGGCATCTCTTTCCATTTATCCAATCTGGCCCTGCCAGATACGGTATGTAAGTAGTAGTATTCCACGCTGCGTACGTCGAAGCGTATCCGACGACGCATTTTAGTAGATGTCGCTGTGGCCTTAGTATTGGCCATGAGGGTCTTGTCACGGATGACGCAACTGCGGTCTGAACGGCGTGAACGTCGAAAGTTGGCAGGAGAACGCGCTCTGGTGCGGGGTGAACCACGGGACGAACCATGGCTCGGAGAACGTCTGCCACGTCCTTTGTCACTACCATATGATCTATCACGGCCGCGTGGACTGCCGCGCCCGCCGCCACGAGTGTCTCGCCCTCGGGAAGTAGATCTCGAAGATCTGTCGTAACGACTTCTCGATTGACTGCGAGAGTCTGGGGACCTCCTAGGTGTTGAACGAGATCGGTCGCATTGGCGTTGGTTGTCACGTCCATGTCGCGAGTCGCTTGCATAGCGAAACCCCCCGCGTTGTGAAGACCGTTGGCTTCCTGATCCGCGGGATGGTGATCGGCCACGGCGATCCTGGCTGGAGGTCCGTGGTCGACTCGGGCTTCGCTCAGGAGTCTTTGCACCAGGTGCAAGATGAGCGTATTTGCATTTGTCGCCTTTTGTGCACTTGTTCTGTGCGAAATCTTTACACTGTGCGACGTGTGGAAAGTTACACTTATCACCTCTGGTACATGTGTTGCGCTTGGCGAAATCGAAGCAAAATGGTTTCGATGCTGGCTTCTTGTGATTCGCAGGAGTGGACATACTACGGCGGGGGGTGCCACCAGCCGTTGATGTTCTGGAAGATTGGTTGTTCTTCCAATCCCTGGAATATGTATGCAAAGCCTTGCACCGTTCACCATTGCGACAATTGCCTTTCTTCCATGCAGCGCACACGTTGACTTGAGATCGCGTCTCACGTTCGTATCGTAACTTGTTTTGATTCTTCTCCAATTGTTTAATCTCCAGTATGTCCAGGACACGCTGTCGAAGCCAACCATAGGTACGATTCGGGTCGCTCATCTTCATGCGCTGGTACTCGTACATGTCTTGTTTCATCCATACATGTCTACGAATCTGTGTACGAAACAGCGATTCCAATATCTTTGGATCGGGTGCTTCTCGGCATTCCAAGAGTAAAGCGTCCCAATCAGTAATGAAACGTTGCAAATCGTCATCTCTCATCCTCAGTTCTTTAAGGCGCTCGTAATCGTGCAGGTCGTCGTCAACCTCTGTCACTTTGTAGGACTGTAGGATGTGCCAGTAGATCTGGCGTCCTTTGAGCATGCGTCCTGCTTTGCGCTCTCTAGTTTCGATGAGCCTGATTTGGTAGCGTAAGTCCGAGGATATGATGTCGCTCAGAGCGGTAGCGAGTTTGCAATCGATGCTCTCGAAGTCTCCACTGTCTTGTAAGTCCTCGAATGTACATTCGGGTTGTTCAGCCACGCATAGGAAGGCGTATGCTTTGGATGGTCGCCCTGAGGCGGCCCCGAAGTTCTTCCGTACTTTTTGCTGCCACTCGAGCAGCTGCGTGATCTTAGGCAAGACAGGGACTCGAACGGTGTCTGACTCCTTGATAGGAGTTGTAGTATGGACCGACACCGCAGACAATGGTTGCGAGGGTATCGGTGCACCGTCGGTAGTTGGTTCTGTGCGCACAGGAGACACATGGCGTGTCTGTGCAGAAGCTGCCGCGGATGCTGCTCCTGGTGACGTACGTCGTTGTTGTCCTGCAGAAGCTTGTGGTGCTTCGGCGGACGCTGCCGTCGGCCTGAGCAGGTCGGCTGCAGGTCGAAGGTGGAGGTTGGTGTCGTTGGTGTGGTCGATCAGCTGATTCGTCCAGCTCGTCATGTCCTCATGTATTTGTGCCACCTTTTGGCGTGTATACTCATCAGTATCCCGAGAGCGTTGTGAATACCGATCAAGTCGTTGCTCGCATGCTCGGAGACGGGCGCTTTGCGCCTCCAGCTCGCTTTCCAGACGTGCGAGGTGACCCTCTACACGTACCTTCCCAGTATCTCTTTCATGAATAACCTGGGAGAGCTCCAACTGCGCGTGGTCCGCCGCCTTCTGAACCTCCTGCAACCTGTCAGTGAGGCGGGCGAAGTCGTAAACCGTGGGATGAGAATCCAGCTGGCCAGTCTGGGCTCGTCCGACACGCAACTCTGCCGGGGCGTCCTGCACACCAGGAAAACGCTGCTCAATGTCAGTGATCCGGTTAGCGAGTGGCTGCGCGACAGCGTTGGTCGCATCAAGCCTTTGAGTGATGACTCTTTCAGTACGCTGCAACATGTCGATCAGGTTCGACGAGTTGGCGTGTGCTTCGGTGCGAAGCGTCGCCGCAGTGTGGTCTAGATAAGATCGAAGATCATTGATCTGAGACTGAACGTCGCCAAGGTCGGCGGCCTCGGCTGGTGTTGGTCGGTTGCGGAGCTGGTCGTGGATTTCGTCATGTAAAATCCTGACTGCTGAAACGCCTGTGTCGCGTACGAGCACAAGCTGTTGCTCCATCTGCGCGAGGTAGTTGCGCAGGTTCTCGACCATCGCCGTTCGTTCACCTGAGTGTGACACCTCACGATCAACCTGGTACTGCAGTTCTCCTATGATGCGTCGATATTCGGCGATCCTGGAATCAATGATCCCTAAGGCGCCGTCAAGATCGCGGCGTATTGCTGCAGTATCGGCGGCGTTCGTCTGAACGCTCTGCAGTAGTCCAGAGTATTGCCTGGACACGAAGGTTTCAACCTGGTCTCTGAGCTCAGCTATTTCACCTGCGGCGGACGTTTCCGCCAGCTGGTCGTCTGAGATGGAGAGGTGGGGAGCGTCAGCTTCCCTGTGTCCCCTGTCACGGGGAGTGCATGGCCTCTGAGAGGCAGTACGCGGGCTCGACCTACTTTCGCCGTATGGGCCTGGGGCTCCACGGCGGTTGCGCGCGGACGAGCTGCGACTCGGACCATGCGCGTGTGGTGTCTCATCCGATGATACCTTGGGGTACCGCGTCTGTGGCTGCACCAACACTGGTCTACTGAGTTCCTCGAAGGTGGCTACGCGCTCCGCCACAGGGACGGTCGCAGGGCTGGGGGTACCAGCGCCTGAGGTCCATCGGCGGTTAGCGCGGAAGCGCCCTGGAGTATCGTGACCGGTGAGGCTTTCGCCTGACGCGGTTGGGATTGCTCCCGACGGGGAAGGGGATGGAGGATCGAAGGTAGGCGTGTGAAACTCCTTCCTTCCTGTTCCTACTCCTTCTCCTGTCCCCCCGCGGGCGGCGCTGCGGTGAAGCTCAGCAGCTAGTCGCGCGTCGGGTCCGTCGGAGCTGGGGGGGGTATCAGGAACACCAACACAGTCCGCACTAAGGCTCTCCAACTCGTCACCAAGCCGTCGCGCCGTGGGAGAGCTCGGACGCGAGGCCCCGATGGATCCCTTGCGGCGCATGCGCCGCAGGGGCTCCATCAAGACCGCGTGCGAGGTCACCACGGGCGGGTCGGTGAAGGTGAGCTTTAAAGGGCTGATAACCTGTGTATGGGGTTGAAGTACAAGGGTACAGAACCCCTGATCCGTTGGAGGGATAGATGGATGTCTTTCCCTCCTGCACGATCAAAGGTCTGATCGATCTATCTCAATACCTGAGCCCAAACGGCCAGGCGCAGGAGAGGTAAGGATAAGGAGTATAGATGAGGGTATTACACGGGTTCTATTCACAGCTGGAGGGCATTCTCGCTCTTGGACTCGAGCACCTCGAGCTGGGTTCTGAGCTCGCTCTCCATCTCGCGGCCCTGCGCAGCGACGAAGCACGGGAAGGCTGAGAACCGCTGGGAGAGAGTTCAGAATTGAGCCATCGCACGCCCCCGAGCTGGCTCAGTGGAAGAACCAATGACGGAAACCCGTAAACTTTCGGAGCTCCGTGCAACAAAAAAATGTTTTGGCCGGCTCTCGACCCTCGGCGGCGCCTCCGGCGGTGCACTCCGGCGCCGCCCTCTGGCGCGCTCCGCGCGCTGGGTGCTGGGGGAGGGGGGTCCAACGCCGACCCACGAAGTCAAGGCGGAGCTCCGAGGAGTTTTTGTCTGCGCTTGTGCCGACTGCCCTTCTCCAACTCTGGCTGTCACTCCTCTGTAGCCTCACATCCTCCCTCTGTCTCTCAGGGGGGCATCGGCCTCTTCTTGGAGCGTCTGCTTCTCGCGCTCGAGCAGGCCAAGCCGCGCCTTCAGGGATGCCTCGGTCTCGGCCGCCTGGCATCGGAGCTTGAGGGAGGACGCCAGCTCGCAGAAACACATGGCAGGAGGCACCCCGCAAAGGAATCGTGAGCCGTGAGCAGAAACAGGGGCCAGAAACAAAATCTGGCGTCTGCCGAGCAGGGGAAGCAACGGAGCCAAAACTTCTGGCCAGTACACTGCGACCAGACTTGTAAGGATACGCGGTGAGGATGCAAGACCCTTGAACGCCCGAATTGAAAGCCGATGTCAGAAGCCAAGTGCCCGTCACTGAAGGCCAGGATGGGCCGAGAGACAAGGATGCAAGGGTACCCCTGGAAAGCTGCTCATTCTGAATGGTGCCGCCTGACTGACGCAGCAGCAGACTTGGGACATGCGCTAAGGAACGCCTGCTGGAGGGCATTCTCGCTCTTGGACTCGAGCATCTCGAGCTGGGTTCTGAGCTCGCTCTCCATCTCGCGGCCCTGCGCAGCGACGAAGCACGGGAAGGCTGAGAACCGCTGGGAGAGAGTTCAGAATTGAGCCATCGCACGCCCCCGAGCTGGCTCAGTGGAAGAACCAATGACGGAAACCCGTAAACTTTCGGAGCTCCGTGCAACAAAAAAATGTTTTGGCCGGCTCTCGACCCTCGGCGGCGCCTCCGGCGGTGCACTCCGGCGCCGCCCTCTGGCGCGCTCCGCGCGCTGGGTGCTGGGGGAGGGGGGTCCAACGCCGACCCACGAAGTCAAGGCGGAGCTCCGAGGAGTTTTTGTCTGCGCTTGTGCCGACTGCCCTTCTCCAACTCTGGCTGTCACTCCTCTGTAGCCTCACATCCTCCCTCTGTCTCTCAGGGGGGCATCGGCCTCTTCTTGGAGCGTCTGCTTCTCGCGCTCGAGCTGGCCAAGCCGCGCCTTCAGGGATGCCTCGGTCTCGGCCGCCTGGCATCGGAGCTTGAGGGAGGACGCCAGCTCGCAGAAACACATGGCAGGAGGCACCCCGCAAAGGAATCGTGAGCCGTGAGCAGAAACAGGGGCCAGAAACAAAATCTGGCGTCTGCCGAGCAGGGGAAGCAACGGAGCCAAAACTTCTGGCCAGTACACTGCGACCAGACTTGTAAGGATACGCGGTGAGGATGCAAGACCCTTGAACGCCCGAATTGAAAGCCGATGTCAGAAGCCAAGTGCCCGTCACTGAAGGCCAGGATGGGCCGAGAGACAAGGATGCAAGGGTACCCCTGGAAAGCTGCTCATTCTGAATGGTGCCGCCTGACTGACGCAGCAGCAGACTTGGGACATGCGCTAAGGAACGCCTGCTGGAGGGCATTCTCGCTCTTGGACTCGAGCATCTCGAGCTGGGTTCTGAGCTCGCTCTCCATCTCGCGGCCCTGCGCAGCGACGAAGCACGGGAAGGCTGAGAACCGCTGGGAGAGAGTTCAGAATTGAGCCATCGCACGCCCCCGAGCTGGCTCAGTGGAAGAACCAATGACGGAAACCCGTAAACTTTCGGAGCTCCGTGCAACAAAAAAATGTTTTGGCCGGCTCTCGACCCTCGGCGGCGCCTCCGGCGGTGCACTCCGGCGCCGCCCTCTGGCGCGCTCCGCGCGCTGGGTGCTGGGGGAGGGGGGTCCAACGCCGACCCACGAAGTCAAGGCGGAGCTCCGAGGAGTTTTTGTCTGCGCTTGTGCCGACTGCCCTTCTCCAACTCTGGCTGTCACTCCTCTGTAGCCTCACATCCTCCCTCTGTCTCTCAGGGGGGCATCGGCCTCTTCTTGGAGCGTCTGCTTCTCGCGCTCGAGCAGGCCAAGCCGCGCCTTCAGGGATGCCTCGGTCTCGGCCGCCTGGCATCGGAGCTTGAGGGAGGACGCCAGCTCGCAGAAACACATGGCAGGAGGCACCCCGCAAAGGAATCGTGAGCCGTGAGCAGAAACAGGGGCCAGAAACAAAATCTGGCGTCTGCCGAGCAGGGGAAGCAACGGAGCCAAAACTTCTGGCCAGTACACTGCGACCAGACTTGTAAGGATACGCGGTGAGGATGCAAGACCCTTGAACGCCCGAATTGAAAGCCGATGTCAGAAGCCAAGTGCCCGTCACTGAAGGCCAGGATGGGCCGAGAGACAAGGATGCAAGGGTACCCCTGGAAAGCTGCTCATTCTGAATGGTGCCGCCTGACTGACGCAGCAGCAGACTTGGGACATGCGCTAAGGAACGCCTGCTGGAGGGCATTCTCGCTCTTGGACTCGAGCATCTCGAGCTGGGTTCTGAGCTCGCTCTCCATCTCGCGGCCCTGCGCAGCGACGAAGCACGGGAAGGCTGAGAACCGCTGGGAGAGAGTTCAGAATTGAGCCATCGCACGCCCCCGAGCTGGCTCAGTGGAAGAACCAATGACGGAAACCCGTAAACTTTCGGAGCTCCGTGCAACAAAAAAATGTTTTGGCCGGCTCTCGACCCTCGGCGGCGCCTCCGGCGGTGCACTCCGGCGCCGCCCTCTGGCGCGCTCCGCGCGCTGGGTGCTGGGGGAGGGGGGTCCAACGCCGACCCACGAAGTCAAGGCGGAGCTCCGAGGAGTTTTTGTCTGCGCTTGTGCCGACTGCCCTTCTCCAACTCTGGCTGTCACTCCTCTGTAGCCTCACATCCTCCCTCTGTCTCTCAGGGGGGCATCGGCCTCTTCTTGGAGCGTCTGCTTCTCGCGCTCGAGCAGGCCAAGCCGCGCCTTCAGGGATGCCTCGGTCTCGGCCGCCTGGCATCGGAGCTTGAGGGAGGACGCCAGCTCGCAGAAACACATGGCAGGAGGCACCCCGCAAAGGAATCGTGAGCCGTGAGCAGAAACAGGGGCCAGAAACAAAATCTGGCGTCTGCCGAGCAGGGGAAGCAACGGAGCCAAAACTTCTGGCCAGTACACTGCGACCAGACTTGTAAGGATACGCGGTGAGGATGCAAGACCCTTGAACGCCCGAATTGAAAGCCGATGTCAGAAGCCAAGTGCCCGTCACTGAAGGCCAGGATGGGCCGAGAGACAAGGATGCAAGGGTACCCCTGGAAAGCTGCTCATTCTGAATGGTGCCGCCTGACTGACGCAGCAGCAGACTTGGGACATGCGCTAAGGAACGCCTGCTGGAGGGCATTCTCGCTCTTGGACTCGAGCATCTCGAGCTGGGTTCTGAGCTCGCTCTCCATCTCGCGGCCCTGCGCAGCGACGAAGCACGGGAAGGCTGAGAACCGCTGGGAGAGAGTTCAGAATTGAGCCATCGCACGCCCCCGAGCTGGCTCAGTGGAAGAACCAATGACGGAAACCCGTAAACTTTCGGAGCTCCGTGCAACAAAAAAATGTTTTGGCCGGCTCTCGACCCTCGGCGGCAACTCCGGCGGTGCACTCCGGCGCCGCCCTCTGGCGCGCTCCGCGCGCTGGGTGCTGAGGGAGGGGGGTCCAACGCCGACCCACGAAGTCAAGGCGGAGCTCCGAGGAGTTTTTGTCTGCGCTTGTGCCGACTGCCCTTCTCCAACTCTGGCTGTCACTCCTCTGTAGCCTCACATCCTCCCTCTGTCTCTCAGGGGGGCATCGGCCTCTTCTTGGAGCGTCTGCTTCTCGCGCTCGAGCAGGCCAAGCCGCGCCTTCAGGGATGCCTCGGTCTCGGCCGCCTGGCATCGGAGCTTGAGGGAGGACGCCAGCTCGCAGAAACACATGGCAGGAGGCACCCCGCAAAGGAATCGTGAGCCGTGAGCAGAAACAGGGGCCAGAAACAAAATCTGGCGTCTGCCGAGCAGGGGAAGCAACGGAGCCAAAACTTCTAGCCAGTACACTGCGACCAGACTTGTAAGGATACGCGGTGAGGATGCAAGACCCTTGAACGCCCGAATTGAAAGCCGATGTCAGAAGCCAAGTGCCCGTCACTGAAGGCCAGGATGGGCCGAGAGACAAGGATGCAAGGGTACCCCTGGAAAACTGCTCATTCTGAATGATGCCGCCTGACTGACGCAGCAGCAGACTTGGGACATGCGCTAAGGAACGCCTGCTGGAGGGCATTCTCGCTCTTGGACTCGAGCACCTCGAGCTGGGTTCTGAGCTCGCTCTCCATCTCGCGGCCCTGCGCAGCGACGAAGCACGGGAAGGCTGAGAACCGCTGGGAGAGAGTTCAGAATTGAGCCATCGCACGCCCCCGAGCTGGCTCAGTGGAAGAACCAATGACGGAAACCCGTAAACTTTCGGAGCTCCGTGCAACAAAAAAATGTTTTGGCCGGCTCTCGACCCTCGGCGGCGCCTCCGGCGGTGCACTCCGGCGCCGCCCTCTGGCGCGCTCCGCGCGCTGGGTGCTGGGGGAGGGGGGTCCAACGCCGACCCACGAAGTCAAGGCGGAGCTCCGAGGAGTTTTTGTCTGCGCTTGTGCCGACTGCCCTTCTCCAACTCTGGCTGTCACTCCTCTGTAGCCTCACATCCTCCCTCTGTCTCTCAGGGGGGCATCGGCCTCTTCTTGGAGCGTCTGCTTCTCGCGCTCGAGCAGGCCAAGCCGCGCCTTCAGGGATGCCTCGGTCTCGGCCGCCTGGCATCGGAGCTTGAGGGAGGACGCCAGCTCGCAGAAACACATGGCAGGAGGCACCCCGCAAAGGAATCGTGAGCCCTCCTTCCCTCCCCCTCCTTCTCGGTGCCCTCCTCCTCCTCATCGACATCCCTGTCCCAGGAGGGCGCCAACTGTATACGTGCACCGAATCCTGGTCACGCCCATCATGGGCCGAGGGTCGGTGTATAAAGTATACGCCGTCTTGGCTTGACAAATAAGGCACACACGCATGAGCCTTGTGCTTACACTGGTCCTCCTCCTCCTTGTTTTCGTCCTCTTCCTCCTCCACTAGCACTTTTCCTTCTAGATGACTCCTCCTTGCCTGACCACCAGCCGTGTCGGTAGGAAGGGTCGAGCGTTTCGCCTGACTTCCACTCCGCCTGCGACCCCAAAGCTTCAAAGTTCGACCGACGGTTACACGGACGGAAGGGGGATCTTCAAAGTGTGGCGCTCGCTCTAGCGCGGCGCACTTCGTTTCTCAAAATGCAGTTCTCGCCTCAGCGCCGCGCATCTTCGTTCGAAAAGTTCCCGACATTTACACGTATGGAGGGCGTTGCTTTCTAAAATGTAGCTCTCGCCTCAGCGCCACGCGCATCCGTCCCACAATTTCCCAATGGTTTCACAGACATGTGGCGCTCGCATGAGCGCCGCGCACACTCGTCGCAAAATCTTCCAACGGCTACGCGGATGGATTGCGGATCCTGTTCAAGTCGGGGCGTTCGCTTGAGACGTCTAGGTTGAATCACCAGCCGTAAAAAATTGGAGAACATCTTCGCGGATTGAGGGCGGCTCTTTCTGAAAGAGGGGTTTAGGCTGGACAGTTCTTGTACCTCGTCGCCGTCCTTCGAGCTAGAAGCATGGACGGCAGCTCCTTTCCGAGAGGGACTCTCGCTGGAACTGCAAGACCATAGGGCCCTCATATTTCAGGAGGGCGCTCCCGCAATAAAAAGGAACCCTTTGGACGGGTGGGCGCATTGCAGCATCGATAATCCGTACTGGGCTTGCTCTGGTCATCATCCTCCTCCTCCTGATCCTCCTTTGAGGGCATCGCCGAACTCTGAAGCGCAGCTGAACAGTCGTCCCGGGCGCCACTGGGCGGTAGTCCCCGGCGCCACTGGGGGCGTCACTGGACAATCGCTCGGGGTCGACCGAGGACCACTGGACAGATCTCCCAGGGGCCGCTGGAAAGTCGTCCTGGGCGCCGCTGGACAGTCGTCCAGGGCGTCATTGGCAGACGTCCAGTGGACACTGGACAGTCGATTGGTTTCCAGTACCACCCGGCGGCCTGTCCACTGCGACTCTCCAGAGCCACCCGGTGGACTGTCCAGTGCGACTATCCTGTAATTGTCCAGTGCCAGCCAGTGAACTGTCCAGAGAGCCGAGGAATCTCCTCGAACTGCTCAACAGTAACTCGGCGGAAAACCACCTGCGTCCCTGCCAAAAAGTATCCGGCCCTTTCACATCCTCCTCCTCCTCCTCCTCCCCCTCCTCCTGCTTCTTCTCCTTCTCCTCCTACTCCCCCGTCGTCCTCCTCTTCCTCTCCCCCTTGCTCTGCTGTTCTTCCCCCTCAGCACAGGGAGGAGGAGAGGGAGGAGGGACGATCAGGAGGAGGAGGGCAGAGAACAGGAGCAGCGGCGCGAGGCAAGAGGAGGGGTGGGCGAGGCGCCTGGGCGAGGTCGGACTCGATCCTTGCGAGGCTCGATCTGAGCTCGGTCTCCTCGGCGTCCCGCT
>CAUYUJ010014906.1:270269-277514 GCA_963575745.1 Prorocentrum cordatum
CCAGCATCATCTTCATCGTCATCAGCATCATCATCAAAATCGTCCATCATCATCATGATAATTAATACTCCTCTTCACTATCATGATCATCATCATCATCATCATCAGCATCTAGTCGTCGTCTTTATCATCATCATCAGCAGCATCATCATCATTATCATTCATCTTCGTCGTCATCGTTGTAAGCATTACCGGCATCAGCACCACCACCAGCATCATCACCACCATCGTCGTCGCGAATAATCATCATCATCGTCGTTGTCATCGACGTCATCACCATCATCATCAGCAGAATCAGCAGCATCACCACCATCATCATCAGCATCGTCATCGTCGTCGTCGTTCTTCTCCTCATAATCATCATTATGGGCATCATCACCAGCATCATCATCATCATCACCATCATCATCATCATCATCATCATCATGGTGATCATCACCGTCATCATTCATAATCAGCAGCACCATCATCATCACCCTTACCCCCATCACCAGCATCATCATCATCATTATCGGCATCAGCATCATCAGCATTGTCATCATCAGAAGCATAGTCATCATCATCACTGTCATTCATCATCGTTGTCATCGTCGTCGTCGTGATCAATACCATCACCACCACCACCACCACCTCCATCAGCATCATCATCATCAGCATCACCATCGCCGTCGTGAATCATCATCATCATCGACGTCGTCACCACCATCAGCAGAATCATCAGCATCACCATCATCATCATCATCAGCATCAGCCTCAACATCAGCAGCATCATCATCAACATCGTCGATCCTCTCCTCAGATTCATCATCATGGGCATCATCATCATCAGCATCACCATCATAATCATCATCATCATCATCATCATCATCATCATCATCATCATCATCATCATCGGCAGTATCGGCATCGTAACCAAAAACAGCAGCATCAGCAGCTGCATCCTCAGCATCATCAGCATCATCATCGTCGTCAACATCAGCATCGTCAACAACAACATCAACATCAACAGAATCAGCATCGGCATCGGCATCAGCATCATCATCATAGTCATAGTCATCAGAATCATCAACGTCGGTGTCGTCATAATCATCATTGCCGTGGGAATTATCACAGCCATAGTCAGCAGAATCATCACCAGCATCATCTTCATTGTCATCAGCATCATCATCAAAATCGTCCATCATCATCATCATCATCATCATGATAATTAATCATTCTCTTCACTATCATGATCATCATCATCATCAGCAGCATCATCATCACCATCATCCTCGCCATCGCCAACAAGATCACAAACATCACAATCATCACCATCAGCATAAGCAGCATCAACCGTATCGCCAACATCAGCATCATCATTATCATCAGCATCATCAGCATCCCCATCATCATCAGCATCATCATCAGCATCATCGTCCTACCATCATCATCATCGTCGTCGTCGTCCCTCTCGTCACGCTCATCCGCCCTCTTTCTTTTCTACTCCTCTTCCACCTCCTCCTCCTCCCCGTCCTCCTTGTATCCATCCCTCCTCCTCTCCCCTTCATTCTCACCTTCCCCCATCCCTCCTGCCCCTCCTTCCTCCCTCCTCCTCATCCTGCTCCTCCTCCTCCCCGTCCTCCTCCGCTTCCTCCTTGTCCATCCTCATCCTCCTCTTTTGCCTCATTCTCCTCATCGTCCTTGTTTCGTCCTCGTCCTCCGCCTCGTCCTTCTCCTCATCTTCGTCATCCTCGTCCTCCTCCCCCGCCTCATCCATCCCCTAGCCTTGTAAATAAATCCTCCCTATCGCACCCCCAATCATGTCGGCAGGGCGAGCCGGGTGCTTCGCCTAGAACTCCCTCACCATGTATGACCCTGAAGCTTGAAATTTGCAATTGTTTCAAGGATGGAGGGCGGCACGAGTTCAACATATGGCGCTCGCATTAGCGCCGCGCCCACTCGTCGTACAACTTCGCAACAGCGTCAAGAATGAAGGCAATTCGCTTTGAAAACGTGACTCTCGCCTCAGCGCCGCGCACCTTCGTTTTCAGAATTGCCACCGATTCAAGGATGGAAGGCGGTTGATGTTCAAAACATGGTTCTCGCCGCTCGCCGTTGCGCCGCGCACATTCGTCGTGAAAGTGTGCAACAAGTTGAAGGGTTCGCAGGGTTGAAGTCCCAGGAATGGTAATGTGGCATGAGTTAGAGATGCCAGGACGCAACAGTCACGTTGATTCGCGGCGTTGAAGTCACACGGATGGTGTGTTGGCGCGGCTGCGGATTCTGCAACGAGAATACATGCTGGAGCACTTCACGCAAAGAAAATACATGCTGACAGGGACACATGAAGAGGGAACTTGAAGGAAGGGTGAATTGAAACATCGTTGCAGCGTCGTGGGTTTACACTGGTCCTCCTCCTCATTCTCCTCCTCCTAATACACATCATCTCCACCTCATGATCCGCCTCATACTCTCCCTCCCCCTCCCCCGTCCCACCCACCAGCCCACCCCCGTTCCTCCTCGTCATCCTCATGCTCCTCCTCCTCCACCTCCTCCTCCTCCTTCTCCTCCCCTCCTCCTCCTCCTCTCTTTCTCGCTCTCTTTGTCCTCCTCCTCCGCCGTCTCCTCCTCCTCCGCCTCCTCCTCCGTCCCATTTTTCGCCTCCTCCTTCTGGGCTTGGCAGGCGCTTCCAACGAGTAGCACCCGCCTGGCAGGTGTGAGCTGCTTGACTTGTCCTTGCGAAGAGCACCGAGCCGAACCTCCTCCTGGGCCACTCCAGACCCAGCTCCGCCCACGGCCCCGTTTCCGCATCCCCCTCCTACTCCTTCTCATACTCATGCTCCTCCTCCGCGTCCTCCTCCTCCTTCTCCTCCTCCTGGGCTCGGCAGTCGCGTCCCACAACGGCGGCGCCCGCCTGGTAGGTGTAAACTGTTTGGCTGGGTCTTTCAGGGACCAAGTCGAAACACCTGCGCTTATGCCTCCTCCTCCTCCTGCTGCTCCTCCTCCTCCTCCTCATCCTCCTCCTCTTCCTCCACCTCCTCCTCCTCTTCCTCCACCTCTACCTCCACCTCCTCCTCCTCCTCCTTCCTCCACCTCCTCCCCCCCCTCCTCCTCCTCCTCCTCCTCATCCTCCTCATCCTCCTCTTCTCTCTCCTCCTCATCTCCTCCCTCCTCTCCTCCTCCTCCTACCTCATCCTCCTGTCCTCTCATCATCATCATCATCATCATTCATCATTACCATCATCATCCACCAACCATCATCATAATCATCATCATCAATCTCATCATCATCATCATCATTCATCATCATCATCATCACCACCATCATCATCATCATCACATCTCATCAACATCATCATCATCATCATCATCATCATCTCATCGTCATCATCATCAGCATCATCAGCATCAGCATCATCATCATCAGCAGCATCAGCATCATCAGCATCAGCATCAGCATCAGCATCATCATCCTCCTTCTCCTCCTCCTCCTCTTTTTTTCCTCCTCCTCCGTCTCCTCCACTCCTCAGCCGCTCCGCCTCTCCTGCTCATCATCCTTCTCCTCCTCGTCCTCCTCCTCCTCCTCGTCCTCATCATCATCCTCTCATCATCATCATCATCATCATCATCATCATCTTCATCATCATTCATCAGCATCATCATCATCAAATCATCATCATCATCATCATCATCATCAATCATCATCATCTTCATCATCCTCACCATATCTCTTATCATCATCATCAATCATCATCATATTATTCAATCATCATCACCATCATCATCTTCATCATCTATCATCATCATCTATCAGGCATCATCATCATCATCCTCATATCATCATCATCATCATCATCATTATCATCATCATCATCATCATCATCATCATCAGCATCCTCATCATCAGCATCAGCATCAGCATCAGCATCCGCATCATCACCATGAGCATCATCATCATCAGCAGCATCAGCATCCTCATCGTCATCATCATCGTCATCATCATCATCAGCAGCATCATCATCATCAGCATCATCATCATCATCATCATCATCAGCATCATCACCATCAGCATCAGCATCATCATCATCATCATCATCCTCCTCATCATCATCCTTATCAGCATCATCAGCATCGTCAGCATCATCAGCATCATCATCATCATCACCACCATCATCATCGTCAGTGTCATCATAAGCAGCAGCACCATCAGCATCATCAGAAGCATCATCAGAAACATCATCATCATCAGCAGCAGCAGCATCATCATCCTCCTCAACAGCAGTATCATCATTAGCATCAGTATCATCATCATCATCACCACCACCAACAACAACATCATCATCATTATCACCATCACCATCATCATCATCATCATCATCATCATTAGCATCATCATCATCAGCAGCATCATCATCATAACCACCATCATCATCAGCAACAGCTTCACAGTCATCATCAGCAGCAAAATCAGCATCATCATAGTCATCATCAGCATCATCATCATCGTCAGCATCATCATCAGCAGCAGCATCATCATCATAATCAAATCATAATCATAAACATAATCATAATGATAATCATAATCATCATCATCCTCATCATCATCATCAACATCATAATCAAAGTCATCACCATCGTCCTCATCATCAGCAGCAGCATAAGAATCATCATCAACAACATCATCATAAGCAGCATCATCATCATAATCGGCAGCAGCATCATCGTCGTCATCGTCACAGTATCATCATCATCGTGATTATCATCATCTGCAGCATCATCATCAGCCGCCGCATCATGAGTATCATCATCATGAGCAGCAGCAGTATCAGCATCATCATCAGCAGCTGTATCAGCCGCCGCATCATGATTATCATCAGCATCACCATCACCATCACCATCATCCGACACGTCATCACGATGATCATGCTACTCATCATCATCATCATCAGCAGCAACATCGTCATCGTCATCAGCATCAGCATCATCATTTTCGTCATCATCATCGTCGCCATTACCCTCAGTATCATCATCATCATTTGCATCGTCATCGTCATCAGCATCAGCATCATCATCATCATCATCATCATCATCATCATCATAATCATCATCATCATCATCATCATCATCATCATCAGCAGTATCAGCATCATCATCAGCATCAACATCATCATCCTCGTCCTCCGCCTCCTCCTCCTCCTTCTAATCCTCCCCCTCATCCTCCTCCTCCTCCTCCTCATCCTCCTCATCCTCCGCCTCCCCATCCTCCTCCTCACCTCACCTCATCTCATCTCATCCCATCTCATCTCATCCCACCTCACCTCATCTCATTTCGTCTCATACCATCTCACATCACCTCATACCATCTCATCTCATCTCACCTCATATCCTCACATCTCATCTCATCTCATCTCATCTCATCTCATATCATATCACAGCATGTCATAATTTTCCATCTCCTATCATCCCATCCCAACTCATTATCATCATCATCACCACAAGCATCACCATCATCATCATCAGCATCCTCATCATTATCAACCGCATCTGCATCAGCATCATAATCATCAGCAGCCTAATCATCATCAGCAACATCATCATCAACATCAGTATCCTCATCATCAACATCAGCAACATCGACATCATCAGTATCAGCATCACCATCATCATCATCAGCAGCATCAGCATCAGCATCAACATCAGCATAATTATCCTCAGCATCATCATAATCGTCATCAACATCATCATAGGCAACAGCAGCAGCATAATCATCATCATCATCATCATCACCCTCGTCAGCATGAGCATCAGCATCATCCGCATCATCGTCAGCATCATCATCGTAATCAGCATCAGCATCATCAACAACATCATCAGCAGCAGCAACATCGTCAGAATCCTCACCATTAACAGCAGCAGAAGCATCATCAGCATCATCATCATCATCAGCAGCAGCAGCGTCAACATCATCACCGTCAGCAGCAGCATCAGCATCAGCATCAGCATCATCGTCATCATCAGCATCATCATCAACATCAGCAACATCATCCTCATCATCAGCATCAGCATCATCAGCAGCAGCATCATCAGCACCATCGTTCTCCTCAGCAGCATCGCCATCACCATCATCAGCATCGCCACCACCACCACCACAATCATCATCATCATCATCAGCATCATCATCAGCATCATGATCCGCATCAGCATCAACATCGTCATCAGAAGCATCATCATCATCATCAGCCTCAACATCCCCAATCATAATCATCAGCAGCAGCATCAGCATCATCATCAGCAGAATCGTCATTATCATCATCAGCAGAATAAGCGTCGGCATCATCGTCCGCAGCAGCATCTGCATCAGCAGCAGCATCAGCACCATTAGCATCATCATCGTCATCCGTCATCCTTCTCTAGTTCCTCCTCCGCCGCCTCCTCGTCCTACGCATCCTCATCCTCCTCATCCTCCTCATCCTCATCATCCTCCTCATCCTCTTCCTCCTCCTCCTCGTCTTCCTGTTCCTTCGCGTTCCTCCTCCCGCTCCTCCTCGTCAGCATCATCATCCTCCTATTCCCTCTCCTCCTCATCCTCCCCTCTTCCTCGTCCTCCTCCTCCTCCTCCTCCTCCTCCTCCTCCCCCTCCCTCCGCTCCTCCTCCTCCTACTTCTCCTCCTCTTCCTCCACCGCTCCTCCTCCTCACCCCCTCGTCCTCCTCCTCTTCCTCCTCCACCTCATCCTCCCGCTCCTCGTCCTCATCGTCCCCCCTCGTCCCCCCCCCCATCCGCCTCCCCTCATCCCCCCCCCATCTCATCATCGTCCTCCACCTCCTCCTCCTCCTCCTCCCCCTCCTCCTGATCCTCCTCCTCCTACTTCTCCTCATCCTCAACCTCGTCCTCCGCCTCCTCCTCATCCTTCTCTTCCTTCTCCTCCACGTCCTCCTCGACCTCCTCCTCCTCCTCCTCCTCATCATCATCCTCATCCTCATCCTCCTACTCCTCCTCCCTCCTTTCTCCTCCTATTCCGCCTTCTCCTCCTGCATCCTCATCCTCCCCATCCTCTTCCTCGTGTTGTTCTTATTAGTAATATGATTGTTCGCATTAGTACCGCTAGTATTGTTAGCATTTGAATTACTATTACTACTACTACTACTACTACTACTACTACTACTACTACTACTACTACTACTACTACTACTACTACTACTACTACTACGACTACTACTACCACTACTACTACTACAACTACTACTACTACAACTACTACTACTAC
>CAUYUJ010014906.1:277614-280114 GCA_963575745.1 Prorocentrum cordatum
ACGGGCGGCAACGCAACAATCTCTGAACACCAAGGCTCCCAAGAGCGAGGGGTGACGTAACAAGCTCTCAACGCCAAGGCTCCCAATACGAACGGTGGTGTGAGTAATTTCGGTTTCTGTTTCTGAAGCGCTCTTTCCGTTTCTGTGCCGGCCCAGGTCTACTGGCCTCAAGCACTTGGAATGGGCCAAGGAGATTAAGGGCGTGGTGTACGACGCAGTCTTTTTTTTCAGGAGCACCGTCTGGAGCGACATCAGCTTGCGGGGCCCGAGTCTTGGGCCTACAAAGCGGGCTATCAGTCGTCCTTTGGACCAGCGGCCAAGACGGGCACAGGCGACAGAGAGACATCAGGTGGCACCGCGATTTTGGCCAAGACGCAGTTTGGCTCGGCGGAGTTTTTGCACACGAGGCCCTCCCACAGGCTCGTAAGTCGGAGGTTTGCAGCTTCTATGCGGAACCAGATCGTCTTTGCATCGGTCTATGGGCACACCACCTTAGGCCTAGCAGGGGCCAATTTGGATTTTCTAGACCGTGTCAAAGACGTCGTGACTGATGCGGGCATCCCCTTCGTCATTGCAGGCGATCGGAACATCGATGCCGAGGAGCTTCGCAAGTCACAGTGGACTGGACATCTACGAGCCAGCATCATCAGGCCTCGAAGCCCAACTTGTCATGACAGGTGCTACGATTTCTGCGTGGTCAGTTCCTGCCTGGAGTACCACATCGGGCAGGCCCAGACGATCGAGGGCACTCCTGTCGATCCTCATTAGGCCGCATGAGGTAGTTCTCAAAGGCCTTGCAGGCTCTGCCAAGGTCTGGAAGAGGATTGTTCCTCGGCCGTTCCCGCTGCCGACGTCTAAGGAGGAGAAGGAGTCAATGGTTTTTTCGGGCTCCTAGGACGGCCCCAGTTTCCCGGGCCTGGACCCCGAGGTTGCGGCCACGCGTTGGTCCGACGCGGCTGAGAGGGCCCTTGGCGAGGCCCACGGCATCCAGGACCGTAAGTTGTTTGGCCGTTCTCGGGGCTGTCAGCTACAGCTTGTGCCCCCACAGGCTGCCTGGGGCCAGGAGCTTCACTTGCGCGCTAATATCCAGACGCGCAGGTGGCTCTCCCTTAGGCGCTTGGCACTGCAACTGATGAAAGGACGAGATGCCCAGAAGCTCCTCGACCTAGCCCCTCCCTTGCACGACCTTTTCCATCAGCGCAAGTGGGAGACTTGCGCGAGCTGCCCCTCGCCTCTCTTTTTGAAGGGCTGCAGCGGCCCGAATCTCGAGAGCGGCTTGCGGACAGGCTCCAGGGCGAAGTCTCCCGCAGGGTGAGGCAGGAGGTTGCTGAGGGTCGCGAGAAGTGGAGGTCTTGGGCCCAGTCGTCCGTCGTCAAGCGGGGGCCCCGTGTGGCTCACAAGTTCATCAAAGGCCCAGCTCCTCCGCCCCTGCCTGTTTTTGCGGATGCTGACGATATGGAGGATGAGGACCTCTCGGCCGGTCAGACCCCCTTGGTCGGGCAAGAGGCCCTTGACCAGACTCTCAAGCAGCGGCTCCCGATTTGGAGTAATCCTGCTAGGGAGGAAGAGGAGGACCCGCCAAGCTGGCCTGTGCAGGGCAACCTCGCGGAGATCACTGTGGAGCAAGCCTTGGAAGCGGCGGCGTCTTTTTCGCCGTCCACCTGCTTAGGCCGGGATTATTTCAGTCCGCGTCTGCCCCTCCAGCTGCCGAGGCCCCTGGTCCACTCTTTCGCTGGCATCCTCAACTCTTGGGAGCGGCACCCAAAGGTTGGCCCGACGCGGCTCGTCCCCATGGTATGCTTGGACAAACCGTCAGGGGGAATCCGCCCGATAGGGCTGCTGCCGCTTTGGGCTCGGGTCTGGAGCAGGATCTGCCACAAGCTGCCCTCGAAATGGGAGCGCGCTTTTGACGTTCGGTTTTTCTGGGGGATGAGCACGAGCACAGCCTGTGACAAGAGCGCATGGGTGCACAACGCTCTTGCAGCGCATGCGCGGATGGTCCCAGGCCTGGAGACTTGCACTCTTTTTTCTGGACCTCCGAAAATTGTACGAACATATCTCTCACCAGGAGCTGCGAGCTGCAGCAGAACACGCAGATTTTCCCCTGCCATTGCTCCGTGCATACTGCACAGTGTATCGAGCGCCTCGTAGAGTGACTTGGCAGGGGCCATTCAGTCGCCAACTTTTTTGTAATGGCACGGTTATAGCTGGCTGCTCTGGGGCCACTTCTTTGGCCCGCCTCCATTTGCTTGCCTGTCTGCGCCGAGCTGCCCATGCCAACCCCACGGTCTGGCTCAAAAGTGCCATAGACGACGTTCTCCTGCACGCCGTGGGCGGCGCAGGCACGGCCAGGCGCGAACTCGTCTCAGCTTACACCACCATTGGGACGGATTTGAAAGAGAAGGGCCTGCCCATCGCTCTAAACAAGTTCGGCCTTTTGTCTTCCTCCAAGCCTCTGGAGGAGCAGGTTCTCGAAGATTGTCACTTGCCGCCAGAAGCG
>CAUYUJ010014906.1:290114-297614 GCA_963575745.1 Prorocentrum cordatum
ACGGGGGGGATCGATCTTCGATAAAGAATCGAAGATATACTTCTTCTGGTCAACTAGCACTCTGTCAAGAAAAACCGCAATCTCCTGCCGACGCACTCCACTCCGTCATCTCGTCTACCCAGCGAGGCTTGCCAAATTGAACTCGCAACTGGAAAAATTCCGGCGCCGTTCTACCACGGAAGTGTCTAATGCTAAAACTGTTTGGCCCTGGACGGGAAAACGCCCCCTCCCGCGGCTTCCGCCCTCGGACCACGCGGCCGGCCACAACGCGGCCAAGAAGCTCGCTTCCTATCCCTCGCCCGATGACCCGGGTAACGGGGGGGCGGGGCGGGCAGCCCCGGACCCGTTCACAGCGGCCCACCTCACCTGGTCACAAATATCGAACTCCGGCCAGGAAGAGACAATGGCCGGGCTGGCCTGACCGAACATCCACGCACACATTGACGCCCTCATTCAGATAGGACCGTCAGTCTCCGCTCCAGCCACAAAAGGACATGTGATCACTCATCGATGCGTGAACAGTCCCAGACAGGACCTGCTCGCCCTGCAGCTCCTTCGCATGGGCAGGGGCAGCGCGTCGGGAACGCCCTGGTCGACTTCTGCTAACGCGACCAGGTTTCCGGAGCTCTCTGGAATTCTGGGCCCGTCTCTCGCCCCACCGGCCCCCCGGGGTTCATGTCGCTCGCCCCGAGACTCCAGCCGCGCAACTTGCAGCCTCGCCCCACCACGAGGAACACCTTCTAAATATTCTGGCCCGGCGGGCACGCGCGTGGACAGGGGGCCCGAATCGCTGAGCCAGCTCCACCGCGCTGCCCTCCTAGCCGACTACGACAAAACCCCCAGACTGCACGATCCTGGGAGACCAGGGCAATGTAGGAATACGGAGGCATCCTCAAATTCTGGCGCCCCCAAGACAGAGACTCGGAGCCGACGGTCGTCGCGGAAGGAGCATTTGCAGAGGCGGGATCGCACGGCAATCCACACGGCGCTCTGAGCCCTGGAAACGGCAGCCCCAGGCCCCACCACCGGCAAGTGAGCCAGACTCTCGCGCCCCACGCAATCCGCGCGACGCCACGCCAAACCGCGGAGAGCACGCGCAAACCATGGATCGCCGCGCGAATGCGGGCCGCCACCCCCGTCGAAAGAGGCGCCTCCTGCTCGGGCGGCTTCTCTTGGCCCAGCCCCGCGCCGTCTCCCCCGGCGGCCGCGTCGGGTTCCTCGGCGGGCTCGCCCGGCCAGTCCTCGCCCACGCCCTAATGCTCGACCCCTTCGGGAAAGACGGGCAGGGATAACTTCCCCCCCGCGCGCGATGCGCCTCCGCGGCATCGGCCCGGGGCGAGCGGAACCACGTTCATCTCGGCCCTGGGAACAAGGAGGGGGGAAGAGGTCCGCGGCGCTTCAGACTGAGTGGAGGGGCCACCGCTCTGCGGACTGACCCCCACCCCCATCTCCCAGGCGTCTCTCTCACCGGCCGGGGCGGGGAAAGGCGACGGCCCAAGGGCCCTGAACTTCATCGGGAATCCCGCGCGCCCGAGGCTCACGCGGGAGGGACGGCGCGCATGCGATCTCTGCCAGAAGAATGCCCGCGCCCCGTCGAACCGCTCGCCTGCCCCGAGAAACCGCCAGAGCCAGCCCCTTCCGCGAGCTTCGGGGACGCGCACCTGGGCCGCCGAGGTCTCCCGCCCCCCCTCACGAGGGGCCTGAGCCTGGCCCCCCAGAAACTCGCACTCGAGAAACGTTCCCGCGCCTCGAGCCAGCTGGACGGGAAGCCAATGGGCTCCCGGGACACGCCGAGGGGAGAAAACTGCAAGACGCAACGACGCCGATCGGTCAGGGCGTAGAGGACTCCGTCTATCCCCAGAAATTTCTGCCAGACTGGGGTCTGCCAGGACAGGGGCGCATGGGGCCCTCCAAATGAACACCCTCCCAGCCGAGATCTGCCAAGCAGCGACCTCCACCGCGAACCTCCAGAACGTCAAACCATCGAGGCGCGTCTGAATCGCCGTTCCCGCGTCGACGTTCTCTCGCCCCGCCCAGCGCCTTGCAGAAAGCGTCGCAAGGGAGGCACCACCGACTGCCCAAGGCTCGGGTCGGACTATCCAGGACGACGCCCACTGTCTGCGATCCCCTCTCCTACACTCTCAGCCACTCTCGAGGCCCCAGCCGCCCACGCGCATGCCCCCGCGTCTGACCAGGGGCCCCACCCTCTCGGGGGGGAATGTCCAAGAAGGCCTTGGGAGCCATTGCAGCTGTCTGTCGGGGTCGATCTCACATGGAGCACGAGGCTCACGGGGGTTGCTTTCGCCTTTAGGGTCCCCGGCACGGTGGCCTCGGCATCGCCGCCCATGGAACGCTCCTCCATGAATCGTCTCCGCAGAAGCAGCTGGAATAGAATCCAGCGGTCATGACCTTCGCCCGAACCGGCGGGAATCGCCTGCACAGCGAAGACCGGCTCGCTCTTTTTCAACATGGAAACGTGTTCCGGCGTCGGAGGTGTGCACGGCGAAAGCGATTTCGCCTAGAACGGCCCTGGCTTTGCTGGCGAGAAAGACCAGTCTCTCCAGGTAGGCTCTGGAAGCTCATCAGCCTGCCGTCAACGCCCAGTCATCCACCTTGGGAAGCCCCCCTGGGCCCTCGACGTTCTGCACCGCCGAGCCGATCGACCCTCAGCGCGGACTCCCGAAGGCGGGGGACTTTTTCGCGCTCTCGACGAGCTGGAAGAAGGGCCCGTCGCCAGACGCTGGAGCGCCCGCCCAAGCTGCTCGATCACGCGCACCATCTGGGTCACACCGCTGCCCTGCGGCAGGACCATCGCGCGAAGCTGGTCCTGCGACCCCTTCAGCTGCTCGACTTGAAGCACCGTCTGAGCCGAGCCTCCCTCGCTGGTGCGGCGCTTGGCCGGCGGCGGGGCGCAACCTACCTGCTTCGAAACCTCGCTGGGGTCGACCCTCATCTACGATCTGGGATCATCGCACCTCCCAACAGCATCACATTGCTGGTCCTGACTTTCCGACAGGCCCGGGGAATCCCCGACCTCGGCCCCTCTGACGGTCTATCGGCAGGGGGATAAAGTCACAGGTCTCCTCCAGCCTGGCTAAGATGCGAGAACCCCTCACGTCGCAGTAACCCATCCTCAGCTCGCACTCCGTGCAGTTCCACCAGCGACAGCGCCCGCTGCTGCACGTCTCCAGCGACGAGACAGGGCGAGGGCAGTCTGGCTGCCGTGCGTTGAGACGCCCCACGCGCTTGAGCGCGCGCATGGCACAGAGGCGATCGTTCACCATGTAACGCAGGAAGTCCATCGACCTCGCCGCTGCGATCATGAACGCGAAGATGACCAGGTACGCCCAGTTGTTTGTGGCTGGGCTCTCCCAGCAAGTCGCACTCTCCGCGGCGGCTTCGCTGGCGCCGACCAGATGCTTCGATCGGCTGAGACGGTAGCCGAGATGCACACATCTCTCAAGAGGTTCTCGAGTCGTAGCTGCAGCGGCGAGCCCACTGCGGTGAAGACATCGGGATACCCGACCCACTCAGAAGGCTCGACGACCCCGGATGGCACCGCGCGCCACTCGTCTCTCGTTCAAACACCACTGCCCGAATAGCCCACCATCCACGAAACACGCTCGGGTGGCCAAGGTACCAACCGGAACTGGAAGGTCCAGCAAGTTTCGGGGCGAACGTAACGGATCCCGAAGAACGCGGCGCACGCAACTGAGTGCATTTTCCCCAGTGGCCCAATAGTGGGATTTACATGGATCTGGCCACGCCGTCTCGTCGCGGATACGTCGGTCGGTCGGCGCCGCCCGCGGTCGGGCGGAGAAGATATCGCGAGAAGACATCAGGGAAAATGCAAGGAGCCGTAGAAGAATCACGCTCAAGCAAAGCGAACTCACCCTTGAACTTCCCCCCAGAGCCTCTGGAGCCCCCGCTGGGAGCCTGCGGGGGACAGACGGTTGAGGATGCGAACACAATGCATTCCTCCCTCGCGCTCGCTCGGAAACTGTCTGCACGCTGACGCGGATACTCCTTCGGGAGCTCTGGCGAGCACTCGAAATGGTCCGGGGGGAACAAACCCATTTACGCACAAGTGAATGCGTCCGGAACGAAGGCGGACCAGGTCCGTCGAGCACACCAGTTCTTCGAAAAAGAACACTCGGTTGACAGGAAAGCCGATGCGGGTTCTCAGGATATCCTGAAAGAGAGCTGACATGACGGGCGGATGTTGGTGCCCATGACATCAATCCCCCACGCCCCCACGCGCTCCTCAATACCCGCGGGACCGAAAACACGATTACAATCTGCACTGCTGCGATGTCGAGGGCAGCATGATGCTCGGGGGGCAGTCGCACCGATCTGCAGCCCATTCGCCTCAGCTCGGAGTCCCAATCGGTCATGTGTTTCTCCCACGAGTCCCTGACCTGCCGCCGCGTCGATCACCAGGGTCCTGGGCGGGGCCTGCTGACGCCCCGCTGCCAGTCGCAGCGGAACTCTTGGGGTCGGCAGCCGCCCCGCTGCCATCTGCGGCGGACCTGCCGAGATCGGCTCCTTGGGCGTCTGGCCACGAGCTCTATCGATCATCTCCTCGGACTCCCTGAGAGAATGGAGAGAGAGAGAGAGAGAGAGAGAGAGAGACACGTCGCGCCGCAATCGCCGACTCCGTCGCTCAGGAAGATGAAGCCGGTCACTGGCGGCCGCGGGGGTGCAGGGGGGGTGGGCACTCGTCTCCCCAGTGCCCCGTCTGGTGACACTTTCGGCATCGCGTTCAACTCATGATCTCGGCGAGCTGAAGTCTGCGCTTGCGATCTCGAACTTGCATCCACTGACTCCGATGCCTTCTGCCGTCTCGCCCAGCGACTGGCTTTGTCTCGGAAGGCCCTGGAACAGGAAGGGGTCGCTGGAAATACTTGCGGTCGACCTTCAGCTGCCATTGTAATATTTGTTGCGCTTCCACGTTATTCTCCTGTCGGTCTGACCATGTGCTAGTACTGATGATACGCACTATTATGATAGGCTCTTGCTCTCGAAGGCGTTCAGCAGAGTCAACTCGTCGTCGGACTCCATCGAGTTGACATCACTGTACTCAAACCAGACCTCTTCACCACCTCCGTGGTCTCCTCGATGTGCTTCTTCTGAGAAGACCAAAAGAGACTCCAATGCAAGACTCATCTTGGCTCGGGACGAACTCAGTTTCCTTTTCGTCACGTCCAAATATCGCGAAACTCTCAGGTTCGCGCCGCACGTCTTGGCACCCCCCGTCAAATATCTCACTAGTTGGGTTCCTGTGCGTTGAGGCTGCGCCCTCTTCTAAGAAAATCCGTTTCGCAAAACCTTCTCAGGGATACACAGTGAAGGTGAGGAGGACTGCTTTCTCTCTGACAGGTCCCTCTCCAAGAGGTCATGATAACTGACTCTCGAGGTCAGCCTTGAGCCAGAATGGTTGCGGACCACCAGGCGAACACGTGCGCAGCACAGGCGCAGAGGGCGGGAAAAGGTTACGCTCACTGGACAACCCCTGAAATTGACAGATCTGATCCCCGCAAGTCGATCGGCGAAACGACGTCGAGCCCCGAGGGACAGGGGCGGAGTATACGCCCTCCTGGCACGGCCAGGAAGGCCTCTCCAGCAGTGGTGCGTGCAGTCCTCGTCGCCGGATGCGTACGCCCCGCTCTCGTGACACCAACAGGGTGGGAGGACCAAGGCGCGGGGATGTGGCGGACAGGAGGACATCGACCGCATGAGGGAGAGGAGGAACATGGGATACTGCAAACATCATCACTTCCGAATACTCCATACACCCCACCGGCTGCTCATCGTCAGACTCGAGGCACCACTACCAGACAATAGTCTACGTAGGAGATACGCCCCATATTCAGCACGATATGCAGCGCTCACGCACATGCAGCATTCGGAGGGGGAGCGCGGGATAGCGCAGAAGACGACGAGGGCGATGACGGCGGCGAAGTCTCGACATCTTCTCTGGGAAAAATTGCTGTTCGTCCTAGATCCGTTGATGATGGCCCTGGGGCCCAAAAACTACCCCCAGAGGCCAAAGCAGAGGAAAATCATCCATCGAGCGATCTTCGACCGATCAAAAACCGATCGAGGATCGGCTGGCTGCGGCGGCGCAACCCCAAACATCTCGCGCTTCGATTGTTCGATGCGCGACCCCCAGACCTCTCGACCCCTTCCTACGGGCCAACTTTTAATCACAAGGGATGACTTTTTGACGGTCCCGAAAACCAAAGCCATCCTCCCGGCCATCAAAAGGCGACAACCCGGCCGCCCCGATTTTCTCAAGGCGCCGAATTTCTGGGACTGCAACAGCGACGGCCTCGGCGACGGCGACGGCGAGGGCGACCCTGAGACCCGACGTCGAAAAAAATAGCAACCGACCGAGTAATTACAACCTGAGCCCTTGACCCCAATTTCCAGCAGCACTCTTCGAACGAGATCGACGTCCGAGGGCCCGATGGCCCGAATCTGAACGAAAACGTCTGGTGAGACAAAGCAACGACGCCAGAGCATCAGGGAGGGACCGCGACCCAGACATTCGAGAATGTAACCTTCTGAAGTCGCGGCCCCAGGAAGATCCAGACTCCTTCCCTGGGGGGGGAGTGTCCCGCCTGGGGCCCATTCCGAGGAAAACCGCCCGGACCGACAAGAATAGGATCGTCGAAGACCTGCCCAAGAATACGACGTCTTGATTCTTTCAATATCAGTATGCGGTCCCACCAGCTCTGACCCTCTCCCCGCGGTAGGCTTTCCATCCCGAGAAACTGCTTGACGGGCCTGGGTCCCAGTCCTGGGGCCCGGCAAGGGCCCCCAAAGGCCTAACGCTGCGAAAAAAACGCCACCCTGTTTTTGCCAACACTTACCCAAGACGAAAAACTGTCTTCTTGAGATGCGAACCGCGACGCTACGAACCACAGCACCCGCGTCCGAAAATTGACGTCGGGGTGGCAATCAGAAACCCCATGAGAAACGGTCAAAAAAATAGATTCAGGGGAAGCGAATTTAGATCCACGCAGACGGAAGCCAGATCCAGCCCAGCAGAATCAGATCTGCGCATCCCAAATGCGGGCCGGCTCAAAATTCCAACGTTGATAGGTTCCGCTGCCACTCCTTACGACGTCAGTTCCAGGCCCAACAGGAAGAAACTTTCGTCCTGGGGATTTACATTGGAGGTCTGGGGTTAGGTCGGGCATGTCCCCCTACAGGCCGATTTTAGGCGAAAATTGAAAGATACTCATAAAATGCTCCAGAATGGTCAAAACTAGTCAAAAAAAATCCTCTCCAGACTATTCGTTGATTGTTAGTGAATATTCCTCCTGTATAAGGAGCAGACCCGATGGTGGTCTGGGGGTCATAGCTCGGGCCTCTGGCAGCCTTTCGGGACGGTGTGGGCACCCCTGGAGCGCTCGCGGCGAGGCGCAGCTGCTGGACAGCACCCCAAGGCTGGAAAACTACCAGGGACCAGCGAAATCGCCCGAAAACCTCGAG
>CAUYUJ010014906.1:300114-368236 GCA_963575745.1 Prorocentrum cordatum
CGCGCCACCAGAGCCTCTAACGAGCCCCAAAAACGGCTGCAAAGAAACAGAGCGCCGAGACCGTCCAAGAGAGCCCGCCGGGACGGCCACAAGAAGCAAGAATCGCACAAGTCCATGAGGAATAAGCATGTACACATGCATACATACATACATACATACATACAAGCATGCATGCATGCATGCATACATGCATACATGCATGCATACATACGCGCATACATACATACATACATACATACATACATACATACATACATACATACATACATACACACACACACATACATACATACATACATACATACATACATACATGCATGCATGCATGCATGCATGCATGCATGCATACATACATACATACATACATGCATGAATACGTCAATGTGTGTACTCATATTCACACACACATATATACAACTATATATGTTCATCCAGTCATGTACATACATACAGCCATGCATACATACATAAATGCATGCATGCATACACACATACAAACAAACAGGAGACAACCAAACCACCAATCATACATACACACACATTCATGCATGCATGCATGCATACATACATAAATGTATACAAACATACATGTATACAGGCAGACGGCAAAAAAAATACATAATAAAAAAGGGATACATTCATACATACATACACACACGCATACATACATACATACATACATACATACATACATGCATGCATGCATGCATGCATGCATGCATACATGCATACACACATGCATTACACTTCACCACGCTACACTACATTACAGTACATTACATTACACGGATGCAAGCAGGCATGGATACACATACATACAGACAAGGATACATACACACATGCATGCATACATACGTAAGTACACACGGACCTACCTGCCGACCCACCTTCATACATACATGCATGCATACATGCAGACACAAGTACCTGATACATACATATATACTTAGGTACCTGCATGCATTAATGCAGACATGCATACATACATGCATGCATGCAGACAGGCGGACAGAGTGACCAACATACATGTACATACATACACACATATATATACACACACATACACATACGCACACACAGACATACATACATATACATCTACATGCATACATCTATGCATACATACGCGCATGCATACATACATGCATGCGTAACTATATTCAGTCATTCGTACAGACATACATATATGCATACACACATAAATACATACAGCTAGATATTGGTATTGTTATAGATATGTACTCCTATTATCATATTCTTATTACCCGGAAACCCCACCACCACCACCACCACCCTAAACCGGACCACCACCACCAAAACACCCCAAACGCCCTTTCCCTCCACCCAACGAACGCCTTGGACGCCCTTTCGGAGTCCCGGCGGCCTTCCGGGCAGTTGGACGCCCCTGCCGATCGGAGCCCACGGGCCCAAAACGGGCCCCAAGACGGCCCATCAGCGCTCAAAGAGGACCACTATGGTTTCAAGACGGCCACGAGGCCCCTAAGACGGGCTAAGAGGCCCCAAAAGGGACCCCCAAGAGCCAAAATCGTCCTATTCCCGGAGAAAACGTACGCTTTTGAAGATATTAGCTTTTTCCGCTTTCACGGCGTCCACGGCATCCCCAGAGACTCTCAACATCGCCCCAGGACGGCCTCCGAAGCCTCTATGAGCGGCCCAAGGCGGCCCAAAAGAGCTCCAAGACGGATCAAGAGAAGCCTAAGGCGGCCCAAGGGCCCCAGAGGGCCCCGAGAACTCCCAAGAGAGCCCCAAGAGAGCAGCAGGAGGCCCCCAAGAGTGTCCCAAGAGGGCCCCCGAAAAGCCCCTGGCCGGCCTGGCCTCCCAAAACGGCCCAAAAGAGGTTCTGGGACGGCCCCAAAAAGAGTCCTTTGGTCCGGAGAGCCACCAGGAGCTCAAACGCGAGCCCACACCGTTCCAATATAGCTTCCAGCAGTTCTCTTACACTCCACGAGGCCGTAGTTCGCAGGACGGTGGTTCGAAAGGACCTCAGAAGCCCCACAAGCGTCCAGGACCCCTCCAGGCACTCAGGAAGCGACCAATCGTCGTCGCCGCCGTCGTCGTCGTCGTCCTACGGAGGAGCAGGAGGTCTCGGCCTGTCATCGCGGGCTGCCGCCTCATTGTTGCGTAGCCCGCTTACTGACGCCCCGAGCGCTCGCTCCCGCGGCCTGCCCGAGAGGAGGAGCAGGAGGAGCAGGAGGAGGGCAAGTTTCTGAGCGCTTCTGGTCCCATCGGCAGCTTCCAGACGCCCTCGAGAGACCTCCAGTTCAGACGAGAGCCCCATCGTCGTCGTCGTCGTCGTTGTCGTCGGCGTCGTCGTCGTCGTGGTGGTGGTTGTGGTGGTGGTGGTGCTGGTGGCGGTGGTCCTCGTGATCGTGGTCGTATTCGTGGTCTCAACGCCACCTCTGCTGCAACACGCGATGACTTATTGCTTTTCCGAGAAGCGTCCGGAACAAGGCGCATAGCGCGAAGCGCCAATGCAGTCTTGCACTTATATATATTATATTATATAATATAATATAATACAATATACTATAATATGATACGATATAATATAATATAATATGACATAATATAATATACTATAACATAATATGATATAATATAATAGAATGAAATATAACATGATATAATATAATATAGTATAATATAGTATAATATAATATAATATAATATAATATTATATTAATATATATTATAATATATTATATTATATCATATTATATTAATATAATATACTATAACTAAATATGATATAATATAATATAATATAATATAATATGCTATAATATGATATAATAAGATGAAATATAATACAATATTATATAAAATAACATAACATAATATAATATAATAAAATATAAAGAATATAGTATGCTATAATATAATACAATATATTATAATATAATAAAATATACTATAATGTAATATGATAAAATATAACTTGAAAAATAAAATATAATAAAATATGATAAAATATGATAAAATATGATATATCGTAATATAATGTAATATGATATAAAATAACAAAATATAATATATAATAATTTAACATAATATAATATAACATAATATAATACAATTTAATATAATATAATACAATATACTATAATAAAATTTGTTACAACATAATATTTCATATAATATAAAATATAATATAATACCATATAACATAATATCATATAATATAATATGATATACTATAATACCATATAATGGTATATAATGTTATATAGCATATGTACTATGATATAATATAATACGATAGAATATAATATAATATAATGTAATATAATATAATACAATATAATATAATATCATACAATAAAATATAATATAATATAGTATGATATAATAAAAGTCAATATAATATAATATAATATAAAAAATATAATATAATATAATATAATATAATATAATATGATATACTTTAATATAATATAATACAATATAATATCGTATATGATACTATAAAATCATATTGTATTATATAGTATGATATATTATGATATAATAAAATATAATATTATGTCAGATAATATCATAGACAGTATAATATAGTATAATATGATATAAAATAAAATGATATAATATAATTTGAAATAATAAAATATAAGAAAATATGATAAAGTAATAAACTAAATTATGATATAATATATTATAATATAACATTATATGATATTATATAATATTATAAAACGTAATATAATATGATCTAAAATAGTTTACTATAATATAATAAGATATGAGATAATATGTTATTATATGATATAATATAGTATAATATAATATAATATCATATTTTATTATATGATATTATACAATATAATAAAATAAAATATGATATAATATGATATTATATAATATCATATCATACAATAACATATAATACATTATAATATAATATAATATTACATACTATCACACAATATAATATAATAAAATATAGGATAATATAATATATTATAGTATACTATAACATCATATAACATATATATGTGTGTATGTGTGTATGTGTATGTAGGTATGTATGTATGAATGCATGCATGCATGCATGTATGTATGTGTGTATGTATGTATGCATGCATGTATGTATGTATGTATTTCTGTCTGTCTGTCTGTCTGTCTGTCTGTCTGTCTGTCTGTATGTATGTATGTATATATAGATATAGAGATAGATATGCATTGGTACACTCACCTTGTTCGTCTTGGCAGCGTCCAAGACGGCCAAAAGGGGCCCAAAGATCGTCCCACGACGGGCCATGAGGCTCTTAAGAGGGCCCCAAAGACGGCCTGCAAGGGTCCCAAGATGGCCCCAGGGTCCCTCAAGACGGCCTAGACGAGGGCCACAAGAGTGGCCCAAGAGGTCGAATACTGATTAATGGCCCAAAACAGCCCCCCAGAGGCCCCCGAGACGCCCCCGAGAGGCCCCAAAGGTCTCCAAGAGGCCCCCAAGAAGCCCCAAGAGCCTCCCAGGAAGCCCAAAAAAAAGCACGCCAGATGCCACAAAGAGCTCTCCAAGATGGACCTGAGAAGCATCCCAACAGCCCCTAAAATATCATCACATGCATCCAACAGGCTCCTGAACCACCATTGTCACGTCCACAATCCACGATCCCTCTGGGGGTCGACGGAATGGCGCAAGCCACTTAAGTAACCACTATCATATCCATCATAGCTCTAAGACGGTCCACAAAGCCCCTAAGATCGTTCCAAGACGGCCTCAGTGAGAGGCCTCCAAGAGAACCCCACCACGGCCCAAGAGGGCCCCAAGACGGCCTCCAAGACGAACAGGGAAAGCCCTAGGACGGCCCCAAGAAAGGGCCCAGAGAGAGGAAGTCGAACGGGCACTTCGAGCCCTCGGCCCCAAGAGACGTGGAAGCTGCCCCAAGCGGCCCCCAAGAAACCCCAAGAGGGTCCGAGAAGCCCCCAAGAGGCGCCAAGAAAGCCCCAAGAGGCATCCAAGGCGCCCCCCGGAGGCCCCCGGTAGCCCCTAAAACTGTCACACGGGCGCCCCCCAACCAGCAGCGCCGACCAGCAGTGCCGCATGGCCCACGAACGCGCACGCAAACGCAGACGATGGCAATGCGGGCCGGCGGAATGAGCGAAGTATCTTGGAACATGCGGATGTTCTCCGCGGCCGTCCTCACAGCCTCTCGGGGCCCTCCTCGGCCGTCTGGGCGCCTTCTTGGCACATTTTTCGGCCGTCTGGGGCGCCCCCAGAGAGCCCCCAGCCCCTAGGGCCCCCTCCAGGAGCCAAAAAACAACTGGGACTGGTTTTTCCCCGCCCGTGTCCATCATTTACCCCACTCCTGCGACAGATGCCCCCTAGAACTCTCACGAAGAGCCAAAGAGACCCCCAAGAAGGCCCCACTAGGGCCCCGAGACGCCCCAACAGAGCCCGACGAGGACCCCAATAAACTCTCTGGCGCAGTCTTGCCTCCCCCCATCCCACGAATTCCACGATCCCAAAGCGGCCGTGTTTGTCCCATCAGGGCGCTCAATAAGATCACCACTATCACATCCATAATAGCCAAAAGCATTGACGCTACTATTGAGGTTTGCAGCAGCAGCATCATAAGCATCATAAGCAATCATCATCATCATCATCATCATCATCATCATCATCATCATCATCATCATCAGCATCATCATCATCATCATCATCATCATCATCATCATCATCATCATCATCATCATCATCAGCGTCATCACCATCATGAATATCATCATCATCATCATCATCATCATCATCATCATCATAAGCATCATCACCATCATCATCACCATCATCATCATCATCAGCATCATCATCATCATCAGCGTCATCACCATCATGAATATTATCATCATCATCATCATCATCATCATCATCATCATCATCATCTTCATCATCATCATCATCATCATCATCATCATCATCATCGGCAGCAGCATCGTCATCGTCATCGTCCTCGTCATCGTCATCATCATCGTCATCGGTGTTGTCGTCATCGTCGTCATCAGAAGCAGCATCGGCATCATGATCATCAGCATCATCATCGCAATCAACACCACCACCACCACCATCATCATCATCATCAGAATCGTCAGCATCATCGGCAGAATCAGAATCATCATCATCATCAACATCATCATCATCATCAGCAGCAGCATCATCATCAGAATCGGCATCATCAGAATCATCATCATCATCATCATCATCATCATCATCATCATCATCATCAGCATCATCATCATACTCATCATCGTCATATTAATCGTCGTAATCCTCCGTATCTCCCTCATCATCCACAGCATCATTGACTCCGTAATCGTCACTCCCCCGGTCATTCTCGTCATCGCCGACATCACGTTCACAATCGCAATCGTTCTCATAAAAGTTGACATCATCAGCACCATCATCAGTCTAATCATAATCAGCAGCATCATCATCATCATCATCACCATCACCATCATCATCATCATCATCATCATCAGCAGCAGCATCATCATACTTATCATCAGCATCAGCATCATCACCATCACCGTCACCATCATCATCATCATCATCCACAGCATCATCATCATCGTCATCGTGATCAGGATCATCATCATCATAAGCATCATCATCATGATCACCATCGTCATCATTATCATCCGCATCATCAGCAGCATCATCATCAGTATCGTCATCGTCAGCATCAAGATCATCAGCGGCAGCATCGTTATCAACATCATCAGCAGCAGCATCAACATCATCAACATCACCATCATCAACATCATCCCCACCATCATCATCACAAGAATCATCATCATCATCATCATCATCATCATCATCATCATCATCATCATCATCATCCCAATCATCATCATCAGCATCAGCATCAGCACCATCTTCATCATCTTCATCACAAACACCATCATGATGAGCATCATCAATAGCATCAGCAGCAGCATTATATCATCACTATAAGCATCAAAATCATCATCATCATCATCAGCAGCAGCAGCATCGTCATCGTCATCGTCATCATCATCGTCATCGTCATCATCGTCGTTGTCGTCGTCATCAGCAGCAGCATCGGCATCATGATCATCAACATCGTCATCACAATCACCACCATCATCATCATCACCATCACCAGTATCATCATCAGAAGCATCATAATCATCATCATCATCATCATCATCATCATCATCATCCTCATCATCGGCATCAGCATAAACATCAGCATCATCATCGTCATCTTCATCGTCATATTCCTCCGGATCCCCCTCATCATCCACAGCATCATTGATATCGTCATCGTCAGTCCCCCGGTCATTCTCGTCATCGCCGTCATCAGGTTCACAATCGCAATCATGCTCATAAAAAATATCAGCATCAGCATCATCATCAGTCTAATCAGAATCAGCAGCATCATCATCACCATTGTTACCCTCATCGAAATACCCATCATCATCATCAGCATCGTCATCGTCATCGTCATCGTCATCATCACCATCACAATCGTCATCATCATTATCATCATCAGCATCATCAGCTTCGGAGGGAGCGCGTTTCACGTACGCCTGCCTTGGGAACATTCGGCAGCGCAATTGAACCAGGGGGGGGCACCCCCCCCAACTTTCGGCGCCGTCGAACAAAACCAGGGGGACTTCCCTGCCCCCTTCCCTGCCCCTCCCCGACCCCCCCCGGGCGCAGGGGGGGTCCGACCCCCACCCACCCTGGCGCTGGCCCCGGCGCGCCGGCGGCGGCGGTTCCTTTCCAAAATGTGGCTCTCGCCGAAGCGCCGCACACATTCGTCGTAAACATGTGCAAGGATTTCACGGATGCGGGGCGGTTCCTTTTCAAAATGTGGCTCTCGCCTTAGCGCCGCGCACATTCGTTTTAGACTTCGCATCAATTTCAAGGATTCTCACGATTGACGTCCCCGAAATTGTGACCTGGCACAATGTCCGACTGTCAGGGAGCAACAATTACGTACGTTGATTCGCGGTGTTCAAGTGCCAGGAATGGTGTTCTAGCGCGATTCGGGATCGTGAAGACGCAGCAGTAACGGTGAATTATTCGCGGCGATAAAGTCCCAGGAATGGTGTTCTGGCAAAGTTCAGGATGTTGAAACAGTTGTTCTCCATCGGGAACTTCCCTCAGTCCAGAGAAATCCTTGTAGGGGCCTATGAAGAGGGAACTGGGAGGGAGGGTTTATTGCAATGTCGCTGATGGGCCTCGGGTTTACTCTGAGGTCCTCCTCCTCCTCCTTCTCCTCCCCGTCCTCTGCCTTCCCCTTCCCTCCCCGAACCTCGACCCTCGAGGCCTCGCACGACCGACACGCTACAGCCCGACGGCCCGCCGACAGACGGCCCGCCGACAGACGGCCAAACGACAGGGGCGAGGCGGGGGCTCCTGCCGCCGCGACGGCCACGGCCGAGATGGTGCTGCCGCAGGCGGCGGCGCCTGGACGGGCGCGAAGGACCAACCGAGCCATCCTCATCCCCATGCTCATCCTTGATGAAAGAGCAACACGCGCTGAAACCTGCAGAGGGGCAAAGCGATGGAAGCGCTGCAAGTAGCGCTCGGGCCCCCGACGGATGGGCCCCCGTCCGACTACACACGCCCATGGCCCCCCCCGCCCCCCGGAATTCCGCCACGAGATATTTGGGAATCACCAACTCACGAATCATCGCCATTCTCTTCTCGTCTGTCCCGCCAGAAATAGTCGGCTGCACGCAAGAATGACCCGAGGCAAGAGTGACCTTTGGTGCGCGGCGTAACGGTGACGCGGGGTGGCCAAACCCAGGCTCGCAACCCGCTGATACCGCTTCGAGTGTAGCGATCAGGGGACCCCAGTGGGCCCGCACCGAAGGTCACTCCGACGAAGGGTCACTATAACGTCTAGTCGAAACGAGGAGGCCGAGGGGCTCGCGAAGGTCAGGGGCTGGCGCGGGGTCGCGAGTGCCTTCTCGCCAGCCCGGGTCCCGGGGGCACGCCCTCGCGATCCTGTTTTCTTCCCGCCCTCGGGTTGTTGTGGGTGCGATGGGCCCTCCTAGCGGAAGAGCAGATGCTCCTTCCTTGAGGGAATAAACAACGCCACTACCCTGGGTTACGAGTGCGTGGTCTGTAAGCCTCCTGGGAGCTCCAAAGGCCAGAGAGCCGCCAGGAACATCGCGCGACACGCGCGATGCGCAGGGTGTACCCTTTCAGCCCACAGGAGGTTCAGCGCACAGCGCGTCGCAAACCAGGGTGGGGGCGTCTTTGACGCCCTCGACTTCGGTCCCAGTCTCAAGTCTCCCGCTTCAGCGTGCCGTTGGGGCGAGAACCTGGTTTGCAGGACCAGCCCTCCATCCATCGAGCTAAAGAAGGAGCAAGCGGATCGATCCTCATCCCCATCCTCGTCCTCACCATTCACCCTTGTCTGCCCCACCCCATGCCGCCGCTGGCACCCTTCCCGCTCACCCTCGCCAGGACTCAGAGAAAACTCCAGGGTGCCGCGCGTGCAAAATGCACGCGTTCCTGATCCTCCTCCTCCCTCCTCCTCCTCCTCCTCCTCCTCCTCCTCCTCCTCCTCCTCCTCCTCCCTCCCTCCCTCCCTCCCTCCCTCCCTCCCTCCCTCCCTCCCTCCCTCCCTCCCTCCCTCCCTCCCTCCCTCCTCCCTCCTCCTCCCTCCTCCTCCTCCCTCCTCCCTCCTCCCTCCTCCCTCCTCCCTCCTCCCTCCTCCCTCCTCCTCCTCCCTCCTCCTCCTCCACCTCCCTCCTCCTCCTCCCCCTCCGCCTCCGCCTCCGCCTCCACCTCCGCCTCGCCTCCGCCTCCTCCTCCTCCTCCTCCTCCTCCTCCTCCTCTCCTCCGCCTCCTCCTCCGCCTCCTCCTCCTCCTCCTCCTCCTCCTCCTCCTCCTCCTCTTGGTATTCCTTTTTCTTATTCCGAGTCTGAATATTCTCATTATTCGTATTATTCCCACATCAGAGCTTGCCTCTGTAGGGATCCTAGCGGATCCATATGGTCAGGTGAGGTTCGTCGCCGATTCTGGTGGCTGGCCCGGGTGCCAGGGTGCTCGGCTGCCCTGGTGGCCACGTGCTCGGGTGGCCTTACAGCCCTATAGCCCTATAGCCCTATAGCCCTATAGCCCTATAGCCCTTCAGCCATATAGCCCTACAGCCCCCTTGCCCTAAAACCCTAAAAACATTATATGTGGGTTTGTTTCCTCCGGCACCACTAATAAGATTATAAGTTGTATTGTTAGTAGTATTGTTACTGGTACCATAACTGGGATTATGGTGTGCATGTTTGCTTCTAGTAGTACTACTAGTAATAATCCTACTCACGCTTGTTTAACCAACAAAAAAATCAGTACCAGTCTTGTTAGTACAAGTATTGGTATTCCGAGGTATGAACACTATTACTATGTTTGATAGTATTGGTAGCACTCGTAAGAGTATGGGTATTCGGAATTTTCGATGTAGTATGAACATTCACAAGTACGAATAGTATCATTAGTAGTAGCAGGGATACTGCATTGATGTGGTCTACTACTACTACTACTACTACTACTACTACTACTACTACTACTACTACTACTACGAATAATCGTGTTTAAACTAGTATTACAAATAGTAATGTTACGTGTACTTGGACTGATACGAAGAATAATTCAATTATTATGATTATTAGTACTCGTAGTGGTACTACGCGTAGTGATAATCGTCCTACTAATACTATGTTCTCATATTTCTAATTTCACTGATTGAGAGTGTTGCTAATAAGAATGCTAATGTTAAATACGATTACTAATATGAGCAGTAGCAGTAGTAATGCTATTACTACACGTCAGCATGCTGTTACTCATCTTCGTATTCGTATTCTTATTGCTATTCTATAAGTATGATTCGTTTTTGCGCCGCGCACACTCGTCATCAAAAACTGCAGCCGCTAAGGATAGAACCCGGGTGGTTTTCTAAATGCGGTTCTCGCCTTAGCGTCGCGCACGCTCGCCTTACAAAATTGCATCACTTGAAAGATAAAGCCTGAGTGGCTTTCAAACAGTCGTTCCCGCCTCAGCCCGAGCTACTCTTTAAAACGTGCATCTTGTTCAAAGACGGATGACGGCTCTCCTTTCAAAATGCGGCTCTCGCTCGACCGCCGCGCATATCCACACGGCTCAGCCCCACCATCCTATGGAGAAACATTCAGCATACAACCATCCCACCCAACAATCACCATCCGATGTAAGAAAAACAAATCTGCTTGCACCCATACGATCCAACACGCACCACCCTTTACAGAGAAACTGGTTTTCGGCGCACATCAATACGACTTAACTTGACCATTCTACGCAACCGAGATATACGGTGCACGCCCATCCGACCGAACCGTCACCACCTGATGCAAAATATGTTATGCCGCGTAAACCCATACGACCCAAAGCTTGCACATTCCGATGTAAGATACCGTTCGGTTCACATCCATCCGACCCAACCCTCACCATCCTACGCACAGCACATTCGGCGCACATCCATCCGACACAACCCTCACCGTGTTATGTAAAGGATGGAGCTGGGTGCGCACATGCTGATCTTCAACATCTACCCACCCCCTCGCCCCGAAGAGCACGTGGGCACAAAAGGCAGAAAGACACAAAGATATAGCAAATATACCATAAAGCGATACGTTTCGGGCGCCCCTCCCCGACTTCGATTTTAGACCCAAGCGCGCCCAAGGCTGCCCCAGGCGCTCCGAGACGTTCCACGACGCTCCAGCGCGCTCCCAGACGTTTCCATCCTTCCCCAAGCGTTCCCAGGCTTGCCGTCGCCACCAGCAGCAATAGCACCCACACACTCAGGTTCTTCGTCCCCGTCGCCGCAAGAAGCCCCAAAGAGCAGATGAACTCACATCGCGTCGACGCGTGGACCACAAACGGTTTTCACAGTGGTGCTCTCGCTGTCCTGGCGGCGCATACCATCGATCGCTCTACACAACCAAGACACAGATAGGGCGGGTCGGGTTCCAAAAAGGGGCTCTCGCCCTGGCGCCGTGCATACTCGGCTCCCGAAGTTGCCATTAGCTGCGCGAATGGATGGCGGATCCTCTCCACAACGGTGGGGGCATCGGACAAGGATGCCTCAGATAAGAAATCCAGGATCTTGAAACCGATGGAACTCCAATCGTGGACCGGGCATGGAGAACACCGCCGCCCTCATCGGATAAAGAATCCTCCAGGGTCTGAAGCCTCCTCGGCACATTCCTGAACTAAGTCCCCCACCGTTTTGGGCTCCGCTCAGCCTCGCAGACATTCGAGTACAACATGCACCATCTACACTCACATGACATTTCCTCGCCCGCTACGACCTGGCGTTCCATAGTGTGCAACAGCTACCACGGATGGAAGCGGCTCATCTCTCGAAACGGGGCTCCCGTGTGAGACTTCCGCAAAGCATACCCACGAATTCTGGCATCCTGCAGCGCTTAGACGGATGGAGGGCATGCTCTTCTCAAAATGAAGCTACCCCTAGGCCTCCTTGAAGGGCTGTCACGTGGAACTTCAGCGGGGCACACGTTCACGACGTTGACATCATGCAACGCTGAGAGGAATGAAGGGGAAGGGCATGTGCTTCTCAAAATGGGGTTACCCTGGGCGTCCTTCAAGCGAGAGGAAGATCCTTTACAACAGGCGGCCCCGTCTGACTGGCGGACCCACAGTCCAGTCGTCTTTCAAAAAAGAAGACTCGTATGGACTTATGAGGAAGGGACTCGGACACTGAGGGTGTATGGCAGGATTGATTGATGCATCTTGGATTTCCTCTGGTCCTCATCCTCCCCCTCCTGCGCCTTCTCCTCCTCCTCCTGCTGATCCTCCTCCTCGTCCTCCTCCTCCTCCTCCTCCTCCTCCTCCTCATCATCATCATCATCATCATCATCATCATCATCATCATCATCAGTATCATCATCATCATCAGCAGCAGCAGCATCAGCAGCATCAGCATCATCATCATCATCATCAGCATCATCATCATCATCATCATCATCATCATCATCATCTGCATCATCATGAACATCATGAACATCATCATGACCAGCAGCAGCATGATCATTATCAGCATCAGCATCAACATCAGCATCAGCATAAGCATCAGCACCATCATCAGCATCATCATCATCATCATCATCATCATCAGCAGCAACATCATGTTCATCAACCTCAACATCAACATCATCATCATCATCAGCAGCATCGCCATCATCATCAGCAGCATCAGCATCATAATCATCATCAGCATCATCATCATCGTCATAATTGTATGCGCCTGCAGCTTTAGATTCAACGTCTGTATGCTCGTGTATCTCGTTACCATCATCGTCATCAACAGCACCATCGTCATGATCTTGACCGTCATCATTGATACCAGTATCATCATATTGATCACCAGCAGCAGCAGCAGCAGCATCGTCATCATCATCGTCGTCATCAGCATGAACACAGTCGTCATCGTAATGATACGCAGCAGCATCACGAGTATCATCATCCTGATGAGAATCATCCTCCTCACCATCATCATCATCATCATCATCATCATCATCATCATCATCATCAGCATCATCATCATCGCCATCCGAATCATCCTCAGCGCCCGCGTGATCATCCTCATCAGCATCATCGTCATCAACAACAACAACAACATCATCATCATCATCGTAATCATCAAAATCCTCGTAATCATCATCACAATCGTCATCATCATAGTCATCAGCAGCAGCAGCATTGTCCCCATCATCATCATCAGCATCATCATCATCATCATCATCATCATCATCATCATCATCCTCATCATCATCATCGTCACCATGATCATCAGCAGCAGCAACATCGTCATCATCATCGGCAAAGTTGTCAGCATGAAGATTGTCGTCATCATCATCATAATCATCATCATCATCATCATCATCATCATCATCATCATCATCATCGGTACGACTAGCATCCTCGTCATCCTGATCATCGTCAGCATCATCAATGTAATCCTCAGCATCTGATCATCATCAATACCACAACCATCGTTATAAGACCTCATTGACATCATCATGATCAGCATCATCAGGCCGATCATCATCATCATCATCATCATCATCATCATCCTCATCATCATGTTCAGAATCATCACAATAAGCATCAGCAACATCATCATCAGAATCAGCATCATCGTTGCCATTATTGATCAGCAGCCTCATCAATATCATGATCATCATCATTAGTATCACCATCATCATCAGCATCATCATCATCAGTATCATCATCCATATCGTCACCATCAGTATGAAGACAACATCGTCGACAACATCGTCGACAACAACAACATCATCATCGTCATCATCAGCATCATCATCAGCATCATCATCCTCATCATCGTTTTCATCATGATCAGCAGCAAAATCAATGCCACCATCACCATCATCACCAAACTGTCATCATCGTCATCATCATCACCGTCATCGTCGTGATCATCATCACCGTCATCATATTATCGTCAGCGTTGTCCTCGTAATCGTCGTCATCGGTAGCATCAAAATTATCATCATCATCATTACCACCACCACCACCACCATAGTTACTGCGGGCTGGATGTGACACAAATATGTTTGCTAGCTGCCGGCGCAGGCGCCGGCCCCCCCCCCTCGCATACTGAGAAACTCATCGTAATAATCTTGGAATTCATAGGCCTGGCGGCCCCTGCCCCGTGAACAAGTTCATTACCATATAATGTCTCGCGTGGAACTGGTGAACTTAGCCACGCCGCTGAAAACATGCTTACCACTGCAAGACCTCTGGCAACAAACAAGTCAGACTCAACCGCGTGATTGAGCTAATGTCACTATTTGGCGGAAGGGTTCTCGCTCAATTCTGCATAAATATGCAGCGCGAAGAACACCAGCACACAAGAACTGCGTCCGGCCAATGTACAATCAAGCTGGTCAGCTTTTCCCCTTGACCATGATTCCTTCCTCATCTGCCCCACAATGAATAGCTGGAGCCTGCCGTCATCATGCTCCCTTCTAGGGCCGCGAGCTTCCCCATGGCGCCACGCGGTGTGGCACAAAAGCCAGCTTCGTGCGAGAAAACTGCTGCGATTGAGCAGGCGTTCCTACGGGTTCGCCGACACCCTGGGGGGGAACAGGCGTGCGAAATCTTCGCCCATGCCAAACCCCCCGCCAGGAGCGTCAATTCCGCCACGTGGTGCATGACACGGTTCTGGGACTCCCACCGAAGACGGCACAGACGGGCCTCTGAAGGACCACGCTCTAAGACGCCGCTGGGAAGCCCAAGAGGCCCCCCAGAGGGCGACAAGAGTGCCCAAGAGAGCCTCCAGAGGCCCTTGGCCCAAGAGGGCCTGAGAGAGCCCCGAAAAAAGCCCTGATAGAGCCCCCACACAGCCCGAGACCCAAGACGTCCCAAGTGGAACGAGCCCAGGCAGCCCAAGGGATCGTCTCAATGGAAGGGGAAACTCATGCGAGCGTAGCGTCCACCACGCATAATCGCTGTGCACATGCGATAGCGACAACAATTAATAAGGATAAAGATCCAAATATATAATAAAAACAGGTACGCGTATACCAACTTGTGTGTTCATAAATAATTACCAGATGTGGACTTCCCAAGCAATGTTTGCAAACCGTTTTTTTGTTTACTTTGTTACTACACAACGTTTGCACCTAGATGGTAGTACTGCTTCTCTGAGGAACTGGGCCTGAATGTCGGTTTGGCAACTATGTTGTGGCCGTCGCCGCCCCGTCGCCACCTCGTCGCCGCCCGTCATCTGGGCCTAACTGTTGTTTTGGCGGCTATGCTGTCGCCATAGCCCCATCGTCGCCGCCCGTCGTCAGGGTCTCAATGCCGGTCTTGCGGCTATGTGGTCGCCGTCGCCAACCCGTCGTCGCCTAAACTGCACAACGCAGATTGCACCGCGTATACTCTTTTTTCCTAAAAAAGCGAGTAAGGATCTACGCAACCCCACAGCCCGCAGGCATTATCTGTCACCCTGGGGATGTGCAATTCATTTATGATTATCCCCATCGCTCACGTTTCGTATGAAGCCATACCAATGCAGCCAAGCCGGGCTGCCGCCCCCATCCCTGACAAATAAACCATGCGCGCCCATTCGTCGAGCAAAAATCACTCATGTCTTAAAACCCCATTCCAACGAAAATGTGTCGGAGTCCACAGGGGCGCGACGGATCGCGCGCGTGCCGAAACTACTCGGATAACTTGGCTTTCGCATGGATATCAAGATCCAATGTCCAAGATAAAACAATTGATGCACGTCTATAATATCAGCCTGGCGAAAGACGCAACCATATGCAGTTGTGAGTAACGTAGTTGTGAATATCACCTTCGGTGGAGCTCCCTATGCGGCCACAAATCGTGTGAGGGGTGTGCCAAAGTGGGTGGGGGGACGCATGTGAACGGTGGCACTGGGGCCTTCGGTGGAGCTCCCTTTTGTGAGTGATCAATTGTGTGTGCAGCATGTTTTGTAGCAAGTATGTGTCTGCTATCGTTTGGGCTCAGGCACTTTGACCAGTTCTAGCTACGCGAGCAGCAAAAGGCTTCATCCATATAGAGATATCAGCGATATCCATCCGGCAGCGCCAGCGGTCTCCTGGCCTTGGCCGCAGCGCGGTCCCCTGCAGCGCAGGACCTTCCCATCACCCTGTTCCTCTAATACATGCTTGTCCTCTTCCTCGCCTGTGTTTTGTTCCTCGTGGCCAGCAGCCCGGCAGATATGGACCCGCACCTGCAGCGCGAAGATAGCTACATTCCAGGCTGGGACGGCAACCAGGCGTCGTGGATAACCTACAAAAAGGAGGCTCGCATCTGGGCGCTCGGGCTGGATTCGGACGTGCAGCACAGCATCGCAGCTAGAATGGTCAGGAAACTCCGGGGAGCGGCACGCAGAACGGCCCTGACGCTCAAGAGCGCAGACTTACAGCCGCATCGAGGTCAAGATGAAGTACGAGCCGACCCACCCGAAGGCAGGGGGAAGCAGACAGGCGAGACGACACTCCCCCCTGACCTGGAGCGGGGCCTCCGCAGCCCGACGGAGGCGATCGGAGCCCTGCGCCCGCCGAAGGTGCGCAGAACAGGAGAGGGAAAGAGAGAGCCCACGGCGGCTCTCCTCGAGGCGCAGAAGTGCGCGCGCGGAGGGGGGCGCCAGGATCTCGGGGACTGCATCGCGAGGCTCGACCGCAGGGGGTGGCGAAGCCTTCTGAGGATGGTGTCGAGCTCACCGATGATTCTCCTCGTCCGCCTCCTCTTCTTCCTCCTCCTCCTTCTCCACCTCCTCCCCCTCCTCCTCCTCCGCCTCCTCCTCTTCCTCGAGATTTTTGGGGCTGGTCTTTCGCGCGGCGGCCAAACGTCACCAAGGAGCAGAGCGAGCGGCTCACTGCAGCACCAGCGAGCGAGTCCTCTCGGCTGCGAGAAGCGCAGACGACGGCGATGCGGATCCTTCCGAGACATTCACATCAACGAACGCAGACACCTACAGCAGAGACGACCCTTCGAGCAGAAGAAGCACCAGCAGCAGGGTGGCAAAGGAAGGCCACCACCCAAAGCAGTCAACGCGACCGAGTACGAGGACGACGACGGCTCCGAGGATGACGATGCCGACGAAGATGGGAGAGAGGAGCTGGTGCAGCGCGAGCTGGAGGCCCTGGCCACCAACCTCGGTGACATCAACGAGGAGGAGCTCGACCAGGACCAGGCCGAAGCGATCGAGAAGGCGGCGGTCCAGCTCTGGGAGTTGCCTGAGGCGATGGCCACAATACGCCAGGCCCGTGATAGCCTCAGGAAGGGCGTCTCCCCTGGCTCCGGCGGTGCCGCGGTTGCCCCGCCGCCAAGGACGGGACGCGGTCGAGGCCGACTAGCCGCCGGCAGGAAGCCAGGACGCGGAGCTAAGTTCCAGCCGATCAAAGGCACTCTCGACAAGCGCAAGATGAACTCCCCGTGCCGCGCGCGTGACGGTTGGGGCCACTGGGCCGGCGATCCAGGAGTGCCCTGGTGCGCGAGAGGTTCAGGAGGCGATGGTTAGAGGGGATAACGACGACAACGAGACTGATGTCCAAGCGGTCGAGGTGGCATTCCCACTCGCCGTGCTCCAGAACACGGTGGTCACGGCCCGTCTCTGGTGCATAAGAAAGGAGCTGTCGATCCGGCATGCGCCAAGAGCCTGATGGGCACGACGTGGTGGGACGACTACTACGGACACTTGACGTCGCTAGGCTTCGATAAGCTTGTGACCTTCGAGTCTGTGAACGAGACATTCAAGCTTGGCAATGGCGGTTCGAAGGATTCTGTTACCCTGATATCAAGACATCACCGCCGAGACAGATCACAAGTGTGCCTCATAAGACTGGGTTATCTCAAGATCGGTCTACTGGACATGACGTGCTGGACTTGAACCCCGACGCCTACCACGTGCTGCGCAGCTAGTCCAGGAACGAGAGCGTCACCGACGAGCTACCTCGGAGGCTTCAACCGAGGGCACGGGTGGCAGGACGGCGTCGAGGATCATGGCACTCGTGCGCGGAGCTCAAGCGGCCACCTCAACCTGTGGTCAGAGGCTCCGTCCGACCGTGAAGGCAGTCAAGGAGGTCGCCAGCGTCAACGAGACCCAGAGCATGAAGAAGGTGACGCTTCATGAAAGGCCTCTTGGAGGCCACGATTGACACATCTGTGCTAGCCCAGCTATCTTCATTTGCTCATGTGGCACTGGCACGTGCGCGAGCTGTGAGCGGCAAGGGCTCTGTCCTAGCTGCAAATATGATGTGGACATGGTTGGCTGCGACCAGGGAGACTACTCGAACCTCGTTCAGAACGCCGGCTGAGGCCAGCAGAAGCAGAACCTTGCCCGGATCGCCAAGGCTAAGACGCTGCACGACCACAACGTGAGCACGAACAATGTGAAGAAGCTGATCCAGCTCGAGCAAACAGATCAAGTACATGGGGGCAGGCAGCTGCAGCTATTCGACGAGGACGCCCAGGGAGTTACAACCTGTTCGAGCTGGCGTGTGAGCCCAATAGCCTGCGAACGAGAGTTCAACGCCACTGGCAGACATAATCGAGCCTTTCGAGTTCACCTACCCGAGCGTGACCTGCGAAAGAGAAGAACCGTGGAGGGTAAACTGGTGAAGATCACGAAGGAGAAGAAGCTTGGCAGGATACCAGTGGCTTGGAACAGAGTATCCCATGCACACCGCGGCGCACGCACCAGCGGCTCTGGAATTCCAGAACCCTGGCCCAACGAGTTCGCATGAGAATGACCCGACAGGAGAATAAGAGAATCTTGCGCAACATAGTTTGGCTTCTGAGGGAGCTACGACCTCATGCAGTTCCCACGGGCTTCGAGCTACCCTTCACGAGCGACAGATGGAATTACAATGAAAAGAACACGCCGACAGAGCTCTTCCATATCCACAACAGTACATTCTTGGACTACGAGCTGGGCTAAACGGTTGTCGGCATGGCGTCAAGACAAGCAGGGGGAGCCTATTCGGAAAAGGTTCAAGGTCCTGACTGACCATCAGCCCATTGTTGATAAGCTCTACAAGAAGTGCGACGGGAAGCACGTGCACGCGAAAGTCTTGAGCGGAAAGGACCTCAATCAGACCGGCCGCTACACCGTCCCGCTCGTGAAGGACATTGCCTCGGGACTTCAAGCAGTTCGCCGCAGCTACGACGTCACGCCGACAACAAGAAGGTCACTGCTCGCGCCAAGGCAATCCTCGACGCCATGGACCCGGCAGAGCGGGTGCAGCTCGAGCTCGTGGTCAAGCTGGTGCACACCTACACCGACCATCCGACCAACGCCAGCCTCGCGAGGGCCATCCGGTTGCAGGGTGGCTCGGCTGAGGGAATCGCGGCAGAAGAAGCCCACCGCTGTCCCGACTGTGAGAGGCGGAAGCCTCCGGACATCTTCACGCCTGCGGACTTGAGGTGCAAGTTCCGCGAGTTTGGCGATGGAGTGGCTACCGACCTGATGACTCCTCGCCGATGTCCAGGACAACCAGGTTCAGCTACATAACAACGTCGAGATGGCCACCACCTTCCAGCTGGTCGCCCCGCAGGCCGACAGGAAGCCTCTCACATCGCGGACGACGCTACTTAGGAGGTGGATGGGCTGGGCTGTCCCGCCCTAGGCAAGCATCGCCGACCTCGGAGGCGAGTTCGAGAGGGAGTTCCGCAGCGAGCTCGAAGGCATGAGCACCGAGCTAATCGCCACCGCCGCTCCGAGCCCCACGCAGAACAGCATCTGCGAGAGGCACGGCGGCGAGTGGAAGTATATCGCGAGGGACATCATCGACGAATACCAGATCGACTTCACCGCCCCAGGTGCCGTGGAGTGGCCCTGCACCGCGGTAAACTCGGCAAGGAACAGCAAGGTGGGGCTGTCCAGGAGCAGACCGGCGCAGCGGGTGCTCGGCCGCGGCGACCGCCTGCCCTAAAGCATCCTCGACACATATATATATATATATATATATATATACACACACATACATACATACATACATACATACATACATACATACATACATACATACATACATACATACATACATACATACATACATACATACATACATACATACATACATACATACATACATACATACATACATACACATACATACATACATACACACATACATACATACATACATACATACATACATGCATGCATGCATGCATGCATGCATGCATGCAGACAGACAGACAGACAGACAGACAGACAGACAGACATACATACATACATACATACATACATACATACATACATACAAATATACATGCATGCATACATACATACATACATACATACATACATACATACATACATATATTAAAACCAAAAAAAACTACCATTGCTTGACTATTTTGGAATATTCCCCCGGTGGAGGGACAAGTCCGACATAATTCAAACCACACGAGGCTCCCACTCCACCAGCGCGCCCGGGTCGAGCAGACGTTCCAGCAGCGCGCGGGCGCGCTTGCCGCCGCTCAGCGCGCGGCCCAGGCGGTCGAGCACGATCGACGACTCCCAGCGGCCTTCTTGGCCAAGAGTCGCGGGCGGGCTGCGCGGCCATCGAGCCTCAACTTTAGCATCGGCGACCAGGTCTTCCACTGGCGCGGCCTGAACAAGGCCGAGAGGAACTTCATGTGGCATGGCCCTGGAGTTATCATCGGCTACGAGGCGAACAACGCGGGGGTTTCGCATCGGAACGCTACCCTCAAGTGTTTCCCGAAGCATATGTGGCCAGCGCTTCCCGAAGAGTGCGTTCCCTGGAATGAGATCTTCGATGCTTTGGCCCACTGCAAAGATCCCGAGTTCGAAGCGGGCACGCCCTACATGGGAGGACCCCCCGGGAACCCTCACCGACTACTACGACATGACCGTCGACGACGAGCAGATCCATGGCCCGAAACATACTCACCTTACTGCGGGAAGGGCTCGGCCAAGGAGGAGACCCCAAGGCCCCCACCAGATTTTGACGCCTTGGCCCCTGCTGAGTCAGCCGATCCAGAGGCGAAGCGACCGCGATTTGTTTCAGAGACTGCGTCTGACATTCCAGTGGAGACGCAACCAGCACAGCCACAGCTGCACGAGCCTCAGCCAATTTCGGTGGAGCACGAGACGCCACTCGAGCAACCGATGCTCGATCAGAAGCAGTTCCAGCAAGCACATTCTTATCGTGTCCCAGACGCCTTCGAACCAGATGTGTCCGAGTGGGAACCCGCGACCCCATGGGTTCACCAGAGCGTTCCCGGTCTCGACGAGGACCTCGACACAGACGAGGAGCAGGAGACGCCACGCCGGCAACAGCATCAGGCGCCCGCACCGGAGCCCGAGACCCCAGTCGTGGAGGAGTCAGTTGCGTCGACCTCGACAATGCACCTACATACCAGCATTCGGCAGACATTCGAATCAAGGAGGAACGCCACGACCTAGGAGCCACTCGACGACGTGCCGCACAGCAGAAGACGATCGCTGCAAGACCGACAGACTACCAAGAAGCCAAAGGTCGACGAGCACCTGATTATGAAAATTTCCCTGAATAAGTCGGTCGACTTTGACTACTCGACCCTCTACCCGACCAGGTTCGGGCGCGTGGACCTCGCGGGCAAGTCGACGAGCAAGGAGCTCACCTTCAAGAACCTGACGGGCGGCAACCAGGTCAAGATGAGGAAGGCTATGGCGTCAGAGTTGGACAAGTGGCTGGCGTTTCACGCAGTACGGTACCGTTCCTTGGAAGAGCTCGCCCAGCTCATGCACAAGCGGCCACCTTAGCTGACCCGATACGCAATACGCAATTCGGAGCGCATTGCTACGGGGCTCAACACGTGGATCCAAGACGTAGATATGGCCGCATCCATTCGCCAATACGTAGGCCAACACGCACAACATCCACGCTCGATACGCAATACGCGCGACGGCCTGCGATACGCAGCCCAAAAGGCCAATACGTAGCCCGCTACGGAGCCCAATACGTAGCCCCCCGTCGTTGTCGCCGCCCCCGCCGTCGCCGTCGCCGACCCCGCGGGGCCGTTATGGCCCCCCCCCGGGGCCGCGCGACATCTGCCCGGGGCCTCTTTAAAAAAAACGGGAGCCGCTATAACATCCCCCGGGCGCCTCTGCAACGCCCCCCCCGCGGCCGCTCATAGAACCCACCCACCCTGGGCCGCGCATGCCTCCCGGGGCGTCTAAAAAACCTCCCGGGCGTGCTATCACGCCTCCCCTGGGGCCCGTGCATCACCTCATGGGTTCGGCTCCAGTGCCGCTATCACACCTCCCAGTCTCGCCATTATACGGAAACTCTCATGGGTGGCAGACAGCTGCGTTGAATTCGCACAGGAAGCTGCGCCCCCCCCCGCGGCGCGCAAATTGCAAAATCTACCCCATCTGACGCCCGCGACTGCGCTGCGCGATCGCCGCCCGTCTGACGCCACATTCCCCCGGGGAGTTGATGGCGGCGGGGTGCTCGCCCCTGCGGAACGCCCGGATACTGGCGCGCCCGCGCGCGCCGCGGCGCCCGGGGCGCGCGTTCTGGGAGGCGCGCGAGCACCGAAACTCCACGCAGCAACGCAGCATAACGTCACGCTCTTACACTTGCGGAGGCGATGGCTCGCGCGGGGGCGGGCCCCAACGCAACCGCCAAGCGGCGCAGGCGGCATCTCGCACCGCGGGTGGAGCCACGGAAGGTAGCCCGGGCAGCCGCGCTCGCTCGCCCACCCATAGCCCGACGGCGCCAGATCTCCGAGCTGCAACTCCGATTCCGACTGGTCCGCATCTCCGGGGGCGTCTCCGGGATCAGAATCGGCACCTCCGCCGCCGCCGCCGCCGACGAGAACGTCGCGGCGATCGTTCGCGGCGCGCCGCCGCCGCCCCCGCCGCCGCCGTCGCACGCGCGGTCGCCGCCGACAACGAGAACACCCCGCTGGCCATCCTCGCGGCTGCGGTCGGAATCGCCCGGGCGGAGGCGCACGTCGTGGGCGGCCCCGAACACGCCGAAGCTGAGGCGCAACTGCGCCCGGCGAGGGGGCGAGCAGGAGCGACCGGCAGCCGACGCCATGGGGGCTAGAGCAATCGCACAGGAGCGCGACGGCGTCGGCTCCGAAGCGGCGCCGCAGGCCACGTCCAACCTGCTTGAGAAACAACGGCGACGAAGGACGGGCAGCGACGTGGACCGCCGAGGCCGCCGCGCATCAAGAGGGCCCCAGATTGCTCGGCCAATATAATATATAACACACACAAAAAAAAAAAAAAAAAAAAAAAAAAAAAATCTAGAGACCGCCGCCCGCCGGCGCCCCAGCAGGCGGCCGATACCCCGTGAAATCGCACGGGTTCGGACGGCGATGGCGACAATGATCCCGGGGGTCGGCGGCGCAGAATCGCGAGAAAAATGACGACGCCACGCGCCCGTCGCCCACCGCCCCTGGCGGCGACCCCGCGTTAGTCCGGCCCTGGGACTTTAGTCCCCGCGGCCAACGCTCTGCAAACCCGCTTTGGCGCCGTATTGCGCCACGCCCTTCTGCGCCGCCAGCCGCCGCTACTGCCGCGCGCCCAACGCGCCCCGGCGCCGCCAACCCGGCCGCGGTCGCTGGAGGCATCGCCGCCCGGGGACCCTGCCGAGAAGAACCTAGAAACAACAACCAAAATGCACAAATCGAGCCGCACGCGCAGGGCCTCGACCCCGCCTGCTGCCGCCGTCGATGGGAGCGGCGCGGCGCGAGGCTGCCCCCCGCGGGCGGCTGCGACGGGCCCAGGCCCGACGCACCGCCGCATGGGCGGCCTCGCGCCACGCCTGCGCGCAGCAGACAGGGCGGAGGGTGGGAGACAGAACGCGCGCCAGGGAGGCACTCTGCACGCGCGCGCGCGGACGCGCGCGCGGCGCCTCCTCCAAATTGCAAATCTCATTGGAAGCGCACGCGTCGCGGGGGGCAGCACCCCCCCCCCGCGGCGACGCAACTCTGGCGCGCGACGGCGCGATGGCCCGCGCCTGCGCAGCGAGGCCGCGGTCGCGTCGCACTGCCGCGCGCGCGACCCACGCGCAACCATGGCCGATTTGTGCCCGCCCACAACGGTGGACGTCTGCGTCTTCGAGCGCACCTGCCGCTGTGCGCCTACCACAATTTGAGCCGCGCGCGCAAGGCCTCGACCCCGCCTGCTGCTTCCGTCGGTGGGAGCGGCGCGGCGCGAGGCTGCCCCCCGTGGGCGGCTGCAGACGGATCCAGGCCCGACGCGCCACGGCATGGGCGGCCTCGCGCCACGCCTGCGTGCAGACCCAATGCCACGGCACGCAGGCGACACGGGCTGGCAACGCGCGCACACACCCGCGGCCGATCGCGCGGGGGCAGAGCACGGGCGCCGTCGCGCGCACACGCCCACGCGCCAGGAGCGGGACGTGGCGGCGCTGGCCACCGGCTCCTAACTGGCATCCTCGTCCGCATCAGACTGGGAGCCGGCGGTAAACCGTCAACCTTGGTTTTGTGCGGTTTGCCGTCAGAGCTGGTAGCGCTGGGGTCAGCGCCGCTCGGTGTCCTGCCACAACTGGCGCATTGCAGTTTCGCAATCCCAGGAGCTCCGAGAGAGGGGGCACTACAGGCACAGCCTAACTATGTCCTGCACTCCTCTTAGAAGCTGAGTCGCTGCACAGAGTTCCGCGGACGTGATAGAGGTGTGGAAGGGGGAGGGAGAAGGAGTGAAAAGCAACATCTTCATACCACTGCTGGGCACAAGATGGGGGAAAAGAAGAGCCTGGATGGACACTACTCGCGTACACGTCACATACCCATCCTGCACCAACTCCTTCAGTCGAGACACCCCTGTCAAAGGCACCTCGTATCCCCGATATTGTGATAGTCTTATGTTGACATTCTCTTATAAACCTCAAATCGAAAACTCGCTCCTGTCGTCCTCTCCTCGCATTCCAAGTCATCCAATCCGCCCTCGTATTGCCTTCTCTGTACACCCATTTCCAGATATCATGGCCTGAGCTCGGTGGAATTAATCCAAAATGTCGTTAAGAAGAGAAAGCAAGTTAGATACATCCGCAACTTCATTCATATAAGTAAGATTGCTAGTATTATATAAGCCTGTCAGTCAATTCACAACCACTTGAGAGTCCCCACTTAACTCCATAGAAACATAACCTGGATAGAATTCCCAAGTGGACTGCCTTTCACATATTTTTGCCAATCTCCTGGAGGTCTGAATGTTCTTGGGGTGCAAGGGGTCCGTGGACATCTCCTCGTCCTCCTCCTTCCTCACATGTATGTTGTTGTTTCTAAGCACGAAGTACGGTAACATGTGCTCGTAACTATCAAGCTCTCGGAGCGCCTGACGACAGAATTATGTCCATCCTCTCTCCGACCACTGAAGATGGCCTCTCGACCAGAACTCACCTCCCACGGATTCGAAGATGCCAGCCCAGGAGTGGAAAGCCAGACGATGAGCACCGTTCGAACGACCGCCGCTGCGACTGATCTCACGAGCCTGCTGGGTTCCAAGCTACTCGATAAACATGTCCATCGCTTCCGTCCAAGCAACATTTCCCACAAGCAGAGTACGAGCCTGCAGGTGTGTATTGAGGATTGCCGACTTCTCCGTCCCCAGGGCCCGCGGAGCAGGCTCGTGACCAAGATTTTCTTTTAGCCTCTGAGTATTGCCAGAGAGTTGGGTCCTCGTTTTCTTCAGACCAGCACGTTGGGTTGGGTCCTCCTCCTCTTGGCGACTCCTTTTTGCGCCTTGTCTTCCCTCCTCCTTCGCCTCCTTCATCACCCTCGTGTGTCGTTGTCGCCGAGTCTCAGACATTGGGACCTCCTCCTCCATCTCCTCCTGCATGCTGTTGATGTGTGGGGACGTGGAAGCTGTAGAAGGGCAGGGTAACAGGGGTGGAGGTGGTGGAAGTACATGACATAGGGGATCCGAGATATCCTTCGCCCGCTCCCAACCTTGGTTTTTGAGTTTGAGCCAGGGCGCGGACAGCTGTGACAGCTGAGCCCTAAGACTCCAAAACGGAGCACAGGGTAGCAAGAGAAGGCATCTCTTATCATCACACTGCCGAGCCACGGAGGCATAGGCATCGGAAAAGGATGCAGGAAGAAAGAAAGAAGCATCTCTTATCTTCACACTGCCGAGCCACGGAGGCGTAGGCATAGGAAGAAGATGCAAGAATACTGACTGAATGAAGAGACGGAACCAAGCAAATATGAAATGAGTCAGCTGCTTGGATGAAGAAGGCTACCCAAAACGTGTTCCACGGCCATACAGAGCCGTCAATGGAGGCACATCCCTCCACAGAGCGCTCTCCGTCGAAGAATCCACGGAGGCCGTCTAGTTTGTTGTACTCGCATATACAATAAGAGAGGTATGGACATAGCTTCAACGCGCCACCTGAACTCGCACAGTGCGCTAGGGTCGGCTGAATGCCAATTAATTGCATCTCTAGACGCCTCAGGGATGGAAAACTCCCCGGTGCACAACGGCAGGTGCAGCGCCCAGTCTAAATGAGCAAACGGGTCCATGCCCGCTAATCTAACAGGATCACTTAAAAAGTGCTCTACAGCGCCACAGAGAGCAGAGAAGCCTTTGCCGGTGCTAAACACGCCGGAGGCATCGCCGAGGGGGCGTCTCTCTTCCGAAAGGGCCTCGCTGAAGGCAGACGCCGGTTCACTTCACCAGCTGGGCCACTTCTTCTCCTGGCCTTTGGTGTACCACTGCGCAGAAGCTGCGCCCTTGCCCTTGGGCGGGCTCCTGGAGCGCTGGGGCGTGGTCGGGGCCGGCCTGGGGGGCTTGCTCTGCTTTCCGCCTTTATCTGGCTTGCCACCCTTCTGGCCCCCCTTGCCCTGCGCTCCCGGCTTGCCTCCTTGCGAAGGCGCGTTCCCCTGCGATGACGCCGGGCCGCTCGTCTGCTTCGAGTTGGCCCGGTTGACCTCCTCGGCGCGCTGCTTGACCTTGTGCGAGGCGTCTTCCAGCACGTCACGATCCAGCCTGCACAGCAGGACCTCGACCTGGTCGCCCTGGCCCTGCTCGAGGGCACGGGCCAGCTTCCGGCGGAGAAGCAGGTCGTAGTAGAACGCAGCCCTCGTGACGCCGCGCTCCTCGCACAAGCGCACTAATTGCATCTCGTACGCCCAGTACTGCACGGGCGTGATCACCTTGGAGAGAACCATCTTGGTGCCCATCGTGGAGGTGATCGAGAAAATTCGCGAAGCCCATGAAGCCGATCCGCTCCTCCATGGTGCGGGCCCGCTTCGCTTCCCGGGCCTCCGCGACTTTGTCACCGATGGTCCCGTTGCCCACGAGGACGTCCAGTTTAGGCGTTTTCGAGAACCCTGGGCGGAAGTTCGCGAGCAGATCCTCTCCCTCAGAGGAGCCCACCCATTTCTGGCCCGTATCCCTGGCAATCTTCGCCGATGGGAGATTCTCCATCCGGAGAAGAGCTTCCTCTGTGGGGAGTAAATCTCCTTGGACGCACCGGAGCCCCACTTCAGCGATCCTGTCCTGCAAGTTGAAGCTCAACGTCCCGCGCTTAGCTTCTTCGTGCAATTCGGGCGCGGCAATCTCGCATTGCGCGCGCGAGGGCGCGGTCTCATGAAGGAGGACGTGGAGAAGAAGGAGTGAAGGAAAAGCATTCTGGAAGAAAAAAACAACCATAAAAATTAAAACACACCAGACCCAGTTCAGGCGACTGGACACTGCAAACTAGCGCGCCTGTTGATTTCCTTCCGATGGCTGTGCCGGAGAGAGAGCGTAAAGAAAACCATCACCATCTCTAAAAAATGGCCAAGTACGAATAGTTTTCGATCCCAGCGCTGATAGCAGACCGAGTTCAGGCATCTAGATACTTTCGACTAGCGCGCCTGCTTATTTACGTTCGATTTCTGTGCCAAACAGCCCTGTAGCTCATTTGCAGCTCGAGTTAAATCATGAAAACCAATACCATCTCCAAAGAATTAGCAGAGCACGAACAGTTTTTCGGCCCCAGCGCTGATAGCAGACCGAGATCAGGCGTCTGGATACTTTTTTTATCTAGCGCCCCTGACGATTCCCTTCAGATTGCTGTGCTGAACAGCTCTATAGCTCAGCTGCAGCGCGAGTTAAGTCGAGAAACCAATACCATCTACAAAAAATTAGCAGAGCACGAATAATTTGTTCAGCCCGAGCGCCGATGGCAGACTGATTTCACGCGTCTAGATAATTTGAACTAGCGCGCCTGATTATTTTCTTCCGATTGATGTGCCGAAGAGCTATGTAGCTCGTCTGCAGATCGAGTTAAGTCGAAAAATTCATTCCATCTCCAAAACAAAGAGTACATATAGTTTTCGGTTTCTGCGAATTCAGGCGTCTAGATACTTCAGACTATCGCGCCTGATGATTTCCTGCCGATTGCTGTGCCAAAGAGCTCTCTAGCTCATCTGCAGCTCGAGTTAAGTGAAGAAACTCATCATCATCTCGAAAAAATCTGTCGAGTATGAATAGCTGTGGGGACCTAGCTCTGGTAGCAGACCGAGTTCAGACCTCTAGATGCTGAAGACGAACGCGCCTGATGATTCTGGCTCGATTAGGTGTGCATACCAGCTCTGTAGCGGTCCTACAGCTCGAGTTAATTTCAGAAAACCGACAGCACTTGTCAAAAAGACTCGAACAGCCGATCCCGCCTGAGTGCTTTTTGGCAGTAATACGTATCCGATCGAGCTGAGATTAAGATGGCGAGCGAGAATAATATCGAATATGATGAGAAAAAATACTAGAGCTCTAACGAATGGTTGAATTTCGAGAAATTGAACTTACACTGAGCAATATTATGCAAAACTTCCGTCGAGATTGTTTTGCCAACTAGCCCCCCAGCGCGCCAGAATTACTCTTCTAGCCTTGCCGCTAACGCTCTTAGGGAAGCTCTACGAATCACTTTCAACTAGCGCGCCTGATGATTCCCTTCCGATTTCTGTGCTGAACAACTCTGTAGCTCATCTGCAGCTCGAGTTAAGTCAAGCAAACCATCACCATGTCCCCACCAAAAAAAAACAGAGGACGTGTAGTTGTGTGACTCCAGCGCTGATAGCAGACCGATTTCAGGCGTCTGGAGACGTCAGACTGTCAAGTCCGCGAGACACGACCGAGATCAACCGACTCCGACACCAGCCGTCGGCACACCGCCATCGAAGCCACAGTCGATGGCACCCTCACGGGCGCTCTGAGTGAGCACGTCCGCCCTTGTATTCCATTCCCTGAAGCAGTGTTCGATCAGACCTCGTCCAGGAGCAAATGGGCGCATATGACACATAAGAGACACACCATCCAGACAGTTATTCATCCTGTCAACTCTTCTCTGGAAATCCTTATTAGTCACGTTGTTTAGCAACGATCGTTGGCGAGTTGTGATCCCTCCTCCACTCCATACTCCCGAAGTTCCTGTTCTGTTTAGATTTCCACCTCATCAGCAACCCGAGCATGATAAGGGCTTTAACACGAATCAGCAGCCAGTCTAGCATATCCCCTGAGACGTGCGGGGGACAAACTGATCAAAGGCTCCAGGCGTAGCACGGAATCCTTTCCACCACTTGCGCCCGAAAAACTAAACGCGCGGGTCCAATGTCGTTGCCCGGTTGCCAAGCCCCCTCCTCGTTGCCCCAAGAAATTCATGCGCAGGAGCTCCGAAGCGCCCGTACGAATACGATCCCACATCACAACATAACTTCGCAGTAGAAGTTCTAAAAACTTCAATTTTTAACTCTTCATATTTATCTGAGATCAGATTCTGGCTTTCCTCGGAAGAATTTGTCGACGGAATGAGCTAAGAATTTGAGAGGTCACTTCTGTCATGAAAAGCTTCGATAAGCACAAGTATCAGCCCAAACGAATGGCCGCGGATGGTATGAGAGTGTTCCTTTTCGAAATTTCGCCAACTAGTTCCATCCCGTCTTCGAACTGGGAACCGGCGGTAAACCGTCAACCTGGTTACCGCCAGGAACCTCGCAGAGCTCTTTTCTTGCACGGCGATCGTCAGAACACATGAAGAAACCTTCTGGAGCGAGAAACGAAAAATTCGAAGAAAAAAAAACACGTTTTTCTGTTTTTATCAAACGTCGGTTCCTGCAAGTGTTTTGATAGTAATACTGCACCTACGGACCTGAGAATTTGACTGGCAGACGCGGCATAACCCACTACAGGTGCGAGGAATCTGCTTGCTGAAAATGAATAGTCAAATATCTTGCAGATCTTAGCAAAACCGACCAAAAGTTAACACTTTGTTCGCCCGGGCCGGGTGGTCCAACTAGCTCCTGCTGGAATACCTCTAGCTCATCGATGCCGAAGAGCTCTACGAGGCACTGGGAACCGGCGGTAAACCGTCAACCAGGTTACCGCCGGAGCCCTCGTAGAGCTCTTTTCTCACACGGCGCTCCTCGGTAAGCATGGATAAAGCATCTAGAGCAAGATCTGAGAAGCTCGAAAAATCACGTTTTTCTGTTTCTATCTAACGTCGGTTCCTCCAAGTGTTTCGATAGTAATACTGCAGCTACGGACCTAAAAATGGGAGCCGGCGGTAAACCGTCAACCAGGTTACCGCCACAACCCTCCTAGAGCTCCGACTAGACCAAGTCGGTTCCGAGATAACAGCAGGAAAACGCTTCTGAATACCAGCTTGAAAAATAAAGACATGTTGTTTTCGGTCGTACAGACTGTTGGTTCCCCCTAGTCTTTTGATCGAAATAATGCAGCTAGGGCCCTCAGGATTGCACCATCGAAAGCGCCATGATTCACTGCATAGAAAAAAAATCAAAATTGCACAACGAATTTGAAAATATCTCGCCGTCTTCGAAAAACCGACCCCAGATCACCACATTGTCCGCCCGGGCCGCCGGAGGCCAACTGGGCGCCGGCGGTAAACCGTCAACCTTTCTCACCGCCGGGGGACTCGTAGAGCTCCCTGACAACATATAATGTCGAAAAAAATTGCAGAGAACAAATAGTTTTTAGCGCAAGCGATTTCACACCTCTCGATGCAACAGCCGAACGCCCACGATGCTTCTGGATTGTCCTCTGTACGAGCTCTGTAGCTCTCCTACAGCCCGACTTACGTGCGTGAATCGATATCACCTCTCAAGATGACTCGAACAAAACAAATAATTTGGCAAACCCAGCTCGAGTATCAGACCGAGTTCTGACCTCTGAATGCGACAGGCGGACGCGTCTGATGTCTCCGAGTCGACTCCTGTGATTACCAGCCCTGCAGCCCCCCCTACAGCCCGAATTAAGTGCAGGAAACCGAGAGCATCTCTCAAGATGACTCGAACAATACGAATAGGTTCGCGGACCTAGTTCGGGCAGCAGACCGAGTTCCGAGCTCTGGATTCGACAGGCGGACGCGCATGATGTCTTCAAATCGATTCCTGTGATCACCTGCACTGTAGCCCCCCTACAGCCCGATTTAAATGCAGAAAACCGACAGCACCTCTCAAGATGACTCGAAGAATACGAATAGTTTCGCGATTCTAGATCGGACAGCAGACCGAGTTCAGAGCTCCAGATTCAACAGACACACGCGACTGATGATTCTGAATCGGTTTCTGTAAGCATCAGCTCTGTAGCTGTCCTATAGCTCGAGTTTAGTACAGAAAACCGAGAGCGTCTGCCAAGATGACTCGAATAATACGAATAGGTTTGCGGACCTAGCTCGGCTAGCAGACCGAGTTCAGACATCTAGATGCAACAGACAGACGCGCCTGATCATTCTGATCGATGAAGTGTGCTTACCAGCTTTGTAGCTGTCCTGTATCTCGAGCTAAGTCCAATAAACTGACAGCGCGTATCAAGATGACTCGAAAGGGCCGATCCCGCCCGTGTGCTTTTTGGCAGTAAAAAGGTACCCAATCAAGCTGAGATCAAGATGGCGAGCGGGAATAAGATCAAATATCATGGGAAAAATACTAAAACTCTAACGAATGGTTGAATTTCGAAAACAAAACTGGGCGCCGGCGGTACACCGTCAACCTTTCTTACCGCCGTAGAGCTTCCTGACAATATATAATGTGGAAACAAATTGCAGAGAACGAATAGTTTTTCAGCCAAAGCGATTTCAGACCTCTCGATGCAACAGCCGAACGCCCCCCGATGCTTCTGGATGGTCTTCTGTACGAGCTCTGTAGCTCTCCTACAGCCCGAGTTACGTGCGTTAATCGACAACACCTCTCAAGATGACTCGAACAAAACGAATAGTTTGACAAACCCAGCTCGAGTATCAGACCGAGTTCAGACCTCTGAATGCGACAGGTGGACGCGTCTGATGTCTCCCAATCGCTTCCTGTAATTAACAGCCCTGCAGCCCCCCTACAGCCCGAGTAAATGCAGAAAGCCGACAGCATCCTTCAGGATGACTCGAACAATACGAACAGTTTCGCGGACCTAGTTCGAGCAGCAGATGAGTTCCGAGCTCTGGATTCCACAGGCGGACGCGGCTGATGTCTCCGAATCGATTCCTGTCACGACCAGCACTCTAGCCCCCCTACATACAGCCCGAGTTAAGTGCAGAAAACCGACAGCACCTCTCAAGATGACTCGAACAATACGAACAGTTTCGCGATTCTGGATCGGGCAGCAGACCGAGTTCAGAGCTCTGGATTCAACAGACAAACGTGACTGATGATTCTGAATCAGTTTATGTAAGCATCAGCTCTGTAGCTGTCCTATAGCTCGAGTTAAGTACAGGAAACCGAGAGCGCCTCACAAGATGGCTCGAATAATACGAATAGTTTTGCGTACCTAGCTCGGCTAGCAGACCGAGTTCAGACCTCTGGATTCAACAGGCAAACGCGCCTGATCATTCTGAATCGATTAGCTGTGCTTACCAGCTCTGGAGCTGTCCTGTATCTCGAGTTAAGTCCAATATAACGACAGCGCGTGTCAAGATGACTCGAAACTGCCGATCCCGCCCGTGTGCTTTTTGGCAGTAAAAGGTACCCGATCGAGCTGAGATCAAGATGGCGAGCGGGAATAAGATCGAATATCACGGGAAAAAAAAACTAGAGCTCTAACGAATGCTTGAATTTCGAGAACAAAATTTTCAACCGACCAAAAGTCAGCAAAAGGTCCGTCGAGATTTTTCTTGCCAACTAGCTCTCCAACGCCCCGGAATTACTCTTAAGCTTCCAGCATAATTTCTAAGGGAAGCTCTACGAGTTACTTTCTACCGACCCACTTGGTTGGGTGTTGGGGTCGGCTACACAGGGCGCGTGCGCCCTAGCCGTGCAGAGTCCCTAGGGTCCCTCACGCCCTCTCAACCTCTTTGGGGTTGGAGGCCCGAGGATCTCAGAGATAATCTGCCGAACACCTTGGAGCAGGCGTTCACAAGCTGTGAGCTCGCTATCTGTAACAGTGGCCCCCAGAGGGAGTAAAGAAGCCTCCTGGAAAACTCGTCGCCAGTGGTTGTCCCCAAATGAGACCTCCACATAGCAACCTAGAGCAGAGCCTTCCACACTCACGCCACCGTCCCATCCTCCACGGATACGTTTGATACAATGTCTCTGTTGTCGTAGATATCTGAAGTCAATCCATCTTCCCGTCCTTCCCCTCCTCGCCTCCCATGTCAACTCATCCGCAACACAATTGAACTCTCTGTAGATATGCTTCCACGGATCCGTCCCTACAGTGGCACACCTGATGTCGTAATCCTCCGCCAGTTGATTCATATCGTTTTGTAGACCGTGCACTCTCCTGCGGTACGAACGATCACGGCATTCCCAGATCCCTCGGGCCCAGTTCACCACACACATACTATCACCAGTCATTTCAACCAACAATGAGCTCTCCAAGCCCTCCTGCCAGACAGTTTCGTTGTTATATCCGTGGGCAATCCTACGGGCGAGCCTGTCGGAGTCCTCAGGGGAGCCCCACGTATCCACAGGGCAAGGAGCACAGGGCGGTTTCCTGAAGATGGGCTCCCATCGAGGCTGTATTTTTGTCATGCACGCAACTACATTCCACCAGTCCGTCGCATTCCACTTGATGCTGAACCAGCGTAAATTACCACTCGCCGCCAGCATAAGACAATGCCAGCTGTCAGTGCTTGCATGCGCTCTCCCTCCCACTCTCCTCGTACCTTCCCTCCTCCTGGCTCCCGTGAACATGGATACAAGTGTGTCCCTCCGTAGTGACCACTCCCCCGCACAGTGTAACATGGCCTGAAGCGTCTGACGCCAGGCTCGTGCCCCACGCATGTCCGTGGAGGCGAAGGCCCGATCATGAAACTGGGCCAGCTCCAGCGCAAACTCGAAATTGGCTCGGACCACCTTCTCTAGGAGACTGCAGTGGCCAGCCTGCAAGAATAGCTCGCATGACTTCGGTGTGGTCCTGTCCCTGAACTCCTCCCACGTCTCCTCCTCCCTCTTGTGTAATCCTCGCATACCGTTGAGACACCTCCCCTCCCAGACCTTAATCCTCTCCAGCAGTCGTAGATTGCACGGCCAGCCTATACATCCGTGGTACACCACAGACTGCACACGAGCGGCATACCTGCGAAACTTCTCTTTGAGTGAGACCGATCTGGAGCGGTAAAACTGGATGTCAGCAAAATAGGCCTTCCTCCCTTTCTCCAGTCGATGATACAAGCCGTGATATCCCTTGATTTCCGAGCTGAGCTTCACTCCTAGTACCTCCACCTCCTCCTTCCTCGGCATTACGACAGTCGAGCGCAAGTGCTCTGGGAGATCCTCATCTCCAGAAATCGCACAGATGGCTGGCGAGAGCGGGCATAGCAGCGGCGGATCGCCACCTGTGTACGTCTGGCCAAAAAGTACATACGCCAAAGAGTCCTCCTTCCAGTCCATCCCTGCCCGTCTGAGTGTTGCCGTCATCATACCGATCATCTGTTGTAGCTGGAGCTGCGATGCAGCACAGAGCGTAACATTGTCCGCCCACAAGAAATGGTGTACAAGAGCACCGTCCGTCCCCTCCCCTTCCAGTCGGACACCGTATCCTAAGGTATCCCAAGTCTGGATCACAGATCCCCAGATGGCCTCCAAGACAATATTGAAAAGCATGGGTCCCTCCTTACCTCCCATTCGGACCGATTTGTTGTATCTCACCTCCTCGCCGCACACGTTCTGAAACTCAAAGGTAGCAATGTTATCCAGCATGGGCTCCACAATGGCTCTGATGAGGCACACAGGGTACTTAAGGTACAGCATGGCCTTGATGATAGTGTGCAGTGTGACATTATCGAAAGCTTTGTGTATGTCCAAGACTCCCACGTGCATAGACTCCGCCTTCCCCCACACATTTGCATGTCTAGTAAGATGTAATAGTGGTGCCGTGACGTTAGTAGCCTTCTGATCCTTCTCAAATCCGTATGTGCACAACCGTCGGTTCACAGGAAATGCATCAATAAACTGCAACACACATGCCATGTACCATTTACTCATCACACTGATCAGGCAAATCCCTCTGGTGTTGGAGAGTCGTGTAGCATCCCGCATCTTCGGCACAAGTTGGATACTGAGCTGCCTCCACGTCTCAGGGCTGGAGGCTCCCTGCTCGAAAATTCTCCGGAAAGCACGCCGCACAAACAAGAGGCTCCTCCACGGCAACTCTCGAATGACCCCAGCAACGACTCCATCGCTGCCGGGTGCCGTGCCAGGCTTCAAAGACGCACGAGCCTGCATGAGCATGCCCATCGTGATGACTCTTCCCTCCACCCCACGGTCGTTGTGTCTGAGTTCCTGAAAGGCCTCCAAAGTCCGTTTTTCCTCCTCCGAGTTCGTGTAAGACGCCGTCGCATACCTAGTGATCTCCGTACTCCACCTAGTCCTGTCCATTGTCAGCACACCCTCACACTCCAGCTCCTTGAGGATACACCGTGAGGTCTTACTGGATCCCCTGTGGTCCTGCAGGAGTTGGTTCCTCCTATGCTGTCTCCTAAGGGTCTTCCTCCTACGCAGCAGTTGTTTACGAGTATTCCCAAGGGCCCCACGCCTGATGGCAGACTCCACCTCTATGAGCTCCCTGGGCCTCTGAATAGGTTTGCAGTTGGGGCGCCCCTTAGTGTGGTCCACAAGCTTTGCCGTCTCCAAGAGTACCCGTCCGACCTGCTGCAGGTCCGTCCCTACCGTGTCCGATGCAAGTCCCTCAATCGACACATCCGCAAGCACACGAAACATGTTCCTCGCCGTGTCATCCGTCGGCTGCCAGCCAACCATGGACACAGGGCGGGGTGGCAAAGCTGGGCGCCTGATCTCCGTCGTCTTGAGATTTACCCAGACCAGAGCGTGATCACTATAGGCACTGGCTTTTGCACGTATACCTGGCGTAGCTTTGATGGGTTCCACAAACTGGACCTGGCATCTCATTTCCTGGTGAGCTCTTGCCTCATCCGCGCACCAACGTGTAGGGATGAGTATATAGTCAAGCACACGCTGCACATGTGTGGAACAGTACGGTATATGTGTGATACGTCGGTCTCCATATGTGTTCGCCGCACAGATCCCCCAAGTACTCATGAACCTCATAAGCATGTCCCTCCTCTCTGCGTGGTAGTTCGCCTCCTCCCTCCTCCCGTCCACCTGCATAAGACCTCCTCCCGTCATTCCCAGCATATCTGGTTCAAGTTCCGTCTGAGCATCCATCCCCACCCATGGTATGACTCCAGCCTGTGTTGTTTGAAACATAGTAACACTGCACTTAGTAAGTACATCTAAATATTCCCCCAAGTGGTCAACATCACGCATCACGCATGGTAGATACACTGATGTAACTAGAGCACCCCTGAATTCGACACACGCAAATCGTACCCCACTCCGTCGAGCAATCACATGTGGTGCCCAATCCCTGCACCATGCAACCGCCGCCTTGGAGCAGGAGCTATAGTGAATCTCCCATCCACATCTGTTAAAAGTATTTGCACTGGTATGCTCACACTCTTGCAGACACACCATTTGAATTGACCTGGCTTCACATGCAGCGACCAGGTTGGGTACTTGACCGTCGGATATTTTCTGCACATTCCAGGTTGCGACCACGGTCTCTGTCGCAGCCCTACCGCCCCGTCAATGATTCGGGCACCTTAGTGCCTGAAGAAACTGCACCTGGTTAATATCGGGCTCAACGTGTGTCAAATTATCACCGTAGAGGTTCCATCCTTTTGTCGGTCCCCATTCTGCAATCAATGTCTTTTGTGTAGTATCATCAGCATTCGGCATGTACCACATATATGTCATTGGCGGACCCGTCTCACCTCGAAGAATAGCCGTCGCATTTTTCTTGATATCAGAAAATAGAGCTTGAAACCGTCCTACCGCCCGAACATGTTCTATCTTCCACGGCTGGCATTCAACTTGAAATCGCACATTGGGAGGCAATGAAGTGAGTCCCCGCCTGTAGTCATTCTCCCACACACGTTTCGCTTCCCATAGGATCTCAGAGGATGTACCTGGCTTGAAATAGATCCTACCCCTCGTGTACGGCCAATATCTACCAGTATTCTCCTGAACCGTCCGATCCAAGTCCAGTGCCACCCTCTGTGTAGCATCGATTTGTTTAGAGTCAATGAGACCATTCATCGCCGTCGTCAGTGCCTCCTGTGAAAGAGCCTCCCGCTGACGTATCTCACGGTTCCTCCATCCCTCCCTTGAAACCCACCCCTTGAACTCAACATAACGTGGATTCCATCCAGGATCGTGCCTGTCCGTACCCGCCTTCGTGGATCCACTTGCTACCGACAGCCCGTCCCCCTGCTTGAGCTTCTGAACTTCATTGGTGAGGTCCTGGATCGCCGATTCTGTTTTTGATACCCTGGAGCCCAGAGATGTTTTCAGCCCGTCCATTTCCGTACGAATAGAGTTCCTGAACGATTGCATGTCTGCCGTCATAGTCTGTTGTCCCGTCATGATGGATCGAAACATCTGTTCAATATCAAGGCCAGCTTCCTGGGCAACCTCATTCGCACCCAACGTTTGTCCCGCACCTCCTCCTTCTCCTTTCCCTCCTCCTTTGACATTACGAGCACGGACAGCTCTAGCAAACGCCCCACCCCCATCATCAATAGTCATGTCCTGGCCCACCGCATGCAAGCCTGGAGCACCTGAAACTGAAGAACCTGCTGGCATCGCTGGTGCAGCACCTGAAACTGAAGAACCTGCTGCAGCCATCTTCCTCTTGCGTAAGATATTGAGATCGTAACCTTCACCCTGCACGAAGTGGTTACGCAAGATATTGAAATCGTAACCTTCACCCTGCACAAACGGTACTGTTGGTGTGAGCGATGGCACACAAATAACAGCTCTCCTGTCACCTCGAGGTGTCCCGACCTGTCTAGCAAGATAGTCCCAGTCCGCGTGACTGAAGTCGGATCCCCAGCACTCCGTCGTGCCAAGAGAGACGAAAAGAGACAATTGCAGCAGTAACAATAACAATAACGAGTGCAGGCGGCCTAGCACACACAATAACAATAACAAGTGCAGCGGCCTAGCTGACCTCGATCTCGCTGAACCCGAAGAAGACGAAGAAGGCAGCGATGGCTGCCGCGCCGCCCGCGGCGACGCACCCCCTCCCACACGCTAGACGCCTGTGGGATCCAGACGCCCTGATCCAGACGCCTTGAGCCAAAAACCCGGAGAGCGAAGAGAATCTCGAGAACGGGAAATCTTTCCTGGATAGCTCCGGGGCGCCTCCCTGGAGCGCTGCGGAAGCGCTGCCAGAAACGCTTCCATGCGTGCCTGCACGCATGCAGTCACGCGTGGAAGCTTGCCGGAAGCTCTCCAGGACACGTTGCCGGGCCGCCGTTTGCGCTGCGGGGACTGGGCGCCGGCGGTAAACCGTCGACCTTTCTTACCGCCGGGGGACTCGTAGAGCTTCCTGACAACATATAATGTCGACAAAAAAATACACCGAACCAATATTTTTTCAGCCCAAGCAATTTCAGACCTCTCGGATGCAACAGCCGAACGCCCCCGATGCTTCTGGATGGTCTTCTGTACGAGCTCTGTAGCTCTCCTACAGCCCGAGTTACGTGCGTTAATCGACAACACCTCTCAAGATGACTCGAACAAAACGAATAGTTTGGCGAACCTAGCTCGAGTATCAGACCGAGTTCAGACCTCTGCATGCGACAGGCGGACGCGTCTGATGTCTCTGAATCGATTCCTGTGATTACCAGCCCTGCAGCCCCCCCTACACCCCGAGTTAAGTGCAGGAAACCGACAGCACCTCTCAGGATGATTCGAACAATACGAATAGTTTCGCGGACCTAGTTCGGGCAGCAGACAGAGTTCGGAGCTCTGGATTCGAAAGGCGGACGCGCCTGATGTCTCCGAATCGATTCCAGTGATGACCAGCCATGCAGCCCCCCTACAGCCCGAGCTAAGTGCAGAGAACCGACAGCATCTCTCGAGATGACTCGAACAATACGAATAGTTTCGCGATTCTAGATCGTGCAGCAGACCGAGTTCAGAGCTCTGCATTCAACAGACAACGGCCGCTGATGATTCTGAATCAGATTCTGTACGTATCAGCTCTGTAGCTGTCCTGTAGCTCGAGTTAAGCACAGAACACCGAGAGCGTCTGTCGAGATGACTCGAATAATACGAATAGGTTTGCGGACCTAGCTCGGCTAGCAGACCGAGTTCAGACCTCTGGGTTCAACAGGCGAACGCGCCTGATCATTCTGAATCGATTAGCTGTGCTTACCAGCTCTGTAGCTGTCCTAAAAAGCTCGAGTTATCTTGAGAAAACCGTCACCGCGTGACAAGATGGCCCGAAACGGGCGATCCCGCCCGCCTGCTTTTTGGCAGTAAAAAGTACCCGATCGAGCTGAGATCAAGACGGCGAGCGGGAATAAGATCGAATATCACGGGAAAAAATACTAGAGCTCTAACGAATGTTCAAATTTCGAGAACAAAATTTTCAACTGAGCAAAAGTCACCAAAAGCTCCGTCGAGATTTTTCTTGCCAACTAGCTCTCCAGCGCCCCGGAATTACTCTTAGCTTCCAGCAATAACTTGCTAAGGGAAGCTCTACGAGTTATTCTGGAGCGCCGCGGAGGAGCTCCTGGCGGGCACCACCACCGTCCGGCTTCTAATCTTACCCTTTAGCTCTCAGCGAGCTCTCCGGGAAAAGTCAGCAAAAGGTCCGTCGAGATTTTTCTTGCCAACTAGCTCTCCAGCGCCCCGGAATTACTCTTCAGCTTCCAGAAACATCTTGCTAAGGGACGCTCTACGAGTTACTAGCTGCACCCCGAGGGCACACACCAGGAAGCCTTCCTGGCAAGCCCACAGAAGCTCTGGGGAAGCTCTTCTGGGGCTCTGGGGGCTCCCCTGCAGCGCTTCTGAAGCGCTGCCAGGAACGCTTCCACGCGTGCCTGCACGTGTGCAGGCAAGGTTCACGCTTGCCGGAAGCGCTCCCGGACCCGCTGCCGGGACGGGCGAGTTGCTGCGAGGATCGTGGAGCGGCGGAGATGGGCTGCTGGCGGGCACCACCACCGTCCGGCTTCTAATCTAAAACCCTCTAGCTCTCAGAGAGCTCTCCGGGAATTGTCAAATATCTTTCAAATCAAAGCAAAACCGACCCAAGGTTATCACATTGTCTCTTTTGGTCGGGTCGACCAACTAGCTCCACCCCGCGCCGGAATTCCTCTAGCTCATCGATGCCGAAGAGCTCTACGAGGTACTTGGCAGCCTCCAAAACCCGGAGAGCAAAGGGCACACACAACAGAAAGCTTTCCTGGCGCTCTGGGGAGCCCCCCTGCAGCGCTGCGGAAGCGCGGCCAGAAACGCTCCCATGCCTGCACGCGCGCTGGCACGCGTGGAAGCTTGCCGGAAGCTCTCCCGGACCAGCTGCCGGGTCAGGCGAGGCGCTGCGGGGAACGTGGACCGCCTTGGAGGAGCTCCTGGCGGGCACAACCACCGTCCGGCTTCTAATCTTAAACCCTCTAGCTCTCAGGGAGCTCTCAAGGAATTCCTCTAGCTCTCTCACCGTCAGAGCTCTACGAGGTAAATGTGTATGTATATATATATATATCCGCATCGAGCACATGGAGAAACTCGCTCATATCTTTGGCCACTGGTTCCGGGAACACACGAAGAAACCTCTGAATCATGGAAGCAAATCCCATTTCCTGAAATTCCCTCCTAGCTTCCGCATACCTCCTTCGACTCCACGTTGGAACATCCTCCTGGGGTCCCCTGGGACAAGTGAACATTTTACATAGACAGAACTTCTCGAAGGAATGCATACGCTGGAGAGAATGGTTGTCGAGCGTCGTACCCTCAATACCGTACACGGAATATTCACCGCCGAACGTCGAAAATAGTTAGCCATGCCAAAGAAGCTCTTCCGTGCCATGGACAGACGGTAATCCACATCTGGATTGGTAGGAGTATTGAACTCAGAGTGCATCTCGACGCCGAGCCGAGTACATTCATCGAAGGAACTCTTCCGAAACGCGAAACCTCTGGTGTGACAACAATGAGAGCTTGCAGCGACCCCGGAAACTTACCTCGAAGAGCTCTTTGGCATCGATGAGCTAGAGGAATTCCGGCGCGGGGTGGAGCTAGTTGGTCGACCCGACCAGAAAGGGCAAAGTGATAACTTTTGGGTGGTTTTGCGAATACCTCGTAGAGCTCTTCGGCATCGATGAGCTAGAGGAATTCCGGCGCGGGGTGGAGCTAGTTGGTCGACCCGACCAAAAGAGACAATGCGACAACTTTGGGTCGGTCTTTCCCGGAGAGCTCTCTGAGAGCTAGACGGTTTTAGATAAGAAGCCCGACGGCGGTGGTGCCCGCCAGCAGCCTATCTCCGCCGCTCCACGATCCTCGCAGCAACTCGCCCGAGCCGGCAGCGGGTTCGGGGGCGCTTCCAGCGCGCGTCCACGCGTGCCTGCACGCGTGCAGGCACGCGTGGAAGCGTTCCTGGCAGCGCTTCAGAAGCGTTTCTGGGGAGCTCCCCAGAGCTCTCCAGAAAAGATGCCCCTTCCCAGAGGTTCTGCGCTCTCCGGGTTTTGGACGCTGCCAAGTAACTCGTAGAGCTTCCCTTAGCAAGTAACTCGTAGAGCTTCCCTTAGCAAGTTGTTGCTGGAAGCTTAAGAGTAACTCGTAGAGCTTCCCTTAGCAAGTTGTTGCCGGAAGCTTAAGAGTAGTAACTCGTAGAGCTTCCTTAGCTAGTTGCTGGAAGCCTAAGAGTAATAACTCGTAGAGCTTCCCTTAGCAAGTTGTTGCTGGAAGCATTAAGAATAATAACTTGTAGAGCTTCCCTTAGCAAGTTATTGCTGGAAGCTTAAGAGTAACTCGTAGAGCTTCCCTTAGCAAGTTATTGATGGAAGCTTAAGAGTAATGACTCGTAGAGCTTCCCTTAGCAAGTTGTTGCTGGAAGCTTAAGAGTAATTCCGGGGCGCTGGAGAGCTAGTTGGCAAGAAAAATCTCGACGGACCTTTTGATGACTCTTGGTCGGTTGAACATTTTGTTCTCGAAATTCAAACATTCGTTAGAGCTCAAATATTTTCCCCGTGATATTCGATCTGATTCCCGCTCGCCATCTTGATATCAGCTCGATCGGGTACCTTTTACTGCCAAAAAGCACTGCGGCGGGATCGGCCGTTTCGAGTCATCTTGATACGCGCCATCGGTATATTGGACTTAACTCGAGATACAGGACAGCTACAGAGCTGGTAGGCACACCTTATCGATTCAGAATGATCAGGCGCGTTCGTCTGTTGCATCCAGAGGTCTGAACTCGGTCTGCTAGCCGAGCTAGGCCCGCAAACCTATTCGTATTATGCGAGTCATCTTGACAGGCGCTCTTGGTTTTCTGTACTTAACTCGAGCTATAGGACAGCTACAGAGCTGATACGTACAGAAAACGATTCAGAATCATCAGTCGCGTTCGTCTGTTGAATCCAAAGCTCTGAACTCGGTCTGCTGCCCGATCCAGAATCGCGAAAAAGTTCGTATTGTTCGAGTCATCTTGAGAGGTGCTCTCGGTTTTCTGCACTTAACTCGGGCTGTAGGGGGGCTACAGTGCTGGTGGTGACAGCAATCGATTTGGAGACATCAGGCGCGTCCGCCTGCGGAATCCAGAGCTCGGAACTCGCTCTGCTGCCCGAACTAGGTCCGCGAAACTGTTCGTATTGTTCGAGTCATCCTAAAAGATGCTGTCGGCTTTCTGCACTTATCTCGGGCTGTAGGGGGGCTACAGGGCTGGTAATCACAGGAATCGGTTCGGAGACATCAGACGCGTCCGCCTGTCGCATTCAGAGGTCTGAACTCGGCCTGATATCTTGAGAGGTGCTGTCGATTAACGCACGTAACTCGGGCTGTAGGAGAGCTACAGAGCTCGCACAGAAAACAATCCAGAAGCATCGGGGGGCGTTCGGCTGTTGCATCGAGAGGTCTGAAATCGCTTGGGCTGAAAAACTTTTCGTTATCTGCCATTTTTTTCGACATTATATGTTGTCAGGAAGCTCTGCGAGTCCCCCGGCGGTAAGAAAGGTTGACGGTTTACCGCCGGCACCCAGTTCCGGGGCGCTGGAGAGCTAGTTGGCAAGAAAAATCTCGACGGACCCTTTGCTGACTTTTGGTCGGTTGAAAATTTTGTTCTCGGAATTTGAACATTCGTTAGAGCTCTAATATTTTTCCCGTGATATTCGATCTTATTCCCACTCGCCGTCTTGATCTCAGATCGATCGGGTAGATATTACTGCCAAAAAGCACTGCGGCGGGATCGGCTGTTTCGGTTCAACTTGACACGCAGTGGCGGTTTTCTAAACATAACTCGAGCTATAGAAGAGCCAGAGAGCTGGTGAGCACACATCATCGATGCAGAATGATCAGGCGCGTTCGCCTGTTCCATCCAGAGGTCTGAACTCGGTCTGCTAGCCGAGCTAGGTGCGCAAACCTATTCGTATTATTCGAGTGATCTTGACAGACGCTCTCGCTTTTTTGTACTTAACTCGAGCTGTACGACAGCTACAGAGCTGAAACTTACAGAAACTGCTTCATAATCATCAGTCGCGGTGTTTGTTCAATCCAGAGCTCTGAACTCGGTCTGCTGCCCGATCTAGAATTGCGAAACTATTTGTATTGTTCGAGTCATCTTGAGAGGTGCTGTCGGTTTTCTGTACTTAACTCAGGCTGTAGGGAAATTATAGCGCGGGTAATCTCAGGCATCGATTCGGAGACATCAGGCGTGTTCTTCTGTTGAATCCAGAGCTCGGAACTCGGTCTGCTGCCCGAGCTAGGTCCGCGAAACTATTCGCATTGTTCGAGTCATCTTGAGAGTCGCTGTCGGTTTTCTGCACTTAACTCGGGCTGTAGGGTGGCTGCAGGGCTGGTAATCACAGGAATCAATTCGGGGACATCAGACGCGTCCCACTATTGCATTCAGAGGTCTGAACTCGGTCTGATACTCGAGCTAGGTTTGCCGAACTATTCGTATTGTTCGAGTCCTCTTGAAAGGTGCTGTCGATTTACGCACGTAACTCGGGCTGTAGGAGAGCTACAGAGCTCGTGTAGAAGACAATCCAACATCAGGGGCGTTCGGCTGTTGCATCGAAAGGTCTGAAATCGCTTGGGCTGAAAAACTATTCGTTCTCTACATTTTTTTCCGATATTACATGGCGCCGGCGGTGAACCGTCAACCTGGTCACCGCCGGGAACCTCGTAGAGCTCCTTGCACGTGTAAGAGTGCTCAGCATCGAAGCAGGGAGCTTCTCGGGGTATTTCTAGAAAAAAATCGAATCCACATTTTTCCGCGTCACTTTCATGTTGGTTGCTCCTAATTTTCCGATAGTAAAACTGGCTCTAGAGAGCTGAGCTGCTCAGAGAATAAAGTTTTTATGCCAATGCTCGGCGTAAAAATCTGCTTTCTCAGATGAATTGCCAAATATCTTTCAAATCTTAGAAAAACCGACCCAAATGTGCCACATTGTCTCTTTTGGTCGGGTCGGCCAATGGCGCCGGCGGTGAACCGCGGCGGTGAACCGTCAACCTGGTCACCGCCGGGAACCCCGTAGAGCTCTTTTCACGCGTGAGAGAGCTCAGAGCCAGAAGAGAGAGCATCTGGAGGCACTTCTCGAAAAATTGAAGATTCATTTTTTTCCATGTCGACATGAAGTTGGTTCCTCCAAGTGTTTTGATAGTAAATGTGCGCCTAGAGAGCTCATATTAAGACGCAGAGGCCCTCACAGTCGTTTACAGGTGCGAAAAATCTGGTCTCTCAAAATGAATTGTCAAATATATTTCAAATATTCGCAAAACCACCCAAAAGTTACCACATTGTCTTTTCTGGTCGGGTCGCCGAACTGGGAACCGGCGGTAAACCGTCAACCAGGTTTTTTTTTTTGGGGGGGGGGAGGCTGACCAGGCACCGAGCGCCCCAGCGCCCGTTAAGTGCCTACCTAGTCTCTCTGCAGCTGGAGGTCTTGGGTCACCTGAGCTGCGGCCCGCAAGAGGCCCTCGAGGCCCGAAAGCTCAGCGTCAGTGATACTGCTATGGGAGGGGAGTGCCTGTGCACAACGCCCTACTACTTCCCATATAATTGGACAAGGAGAGGAGGCTTGGGGGAAGAGGGAGACAACACGAGCTCTCTTATCTCTATGTTCAGGGTCAGGGTACGGATCATGGAAGCGAGGGATATATCCAATCTGCAGAAACCAACCAACGCCCACACCTTGGGCACACACTCCGCCATCGAAGGATCCGCGGAGGCCGATAACTCGAAAGTTGTCTTGAACATCAGGACGGAAGATATGGTGGTGGAACAGCTCTCTGAATATCTGGCCTTCCCGTGCTAAATGGGTAAGTTCATCAGCTACTGTATTACTCTCCCGATATATGTGTCGAATAAAGTCATTGCCCCATGAGGGGGGTCGTACTCCTTCCTCCTCCAATTCTTCCAAAAGAGAGATAATATTTGCAACCCGCCTACGATAAGAAGCCCCATCTCCTCCTTCTCCTCCTTCAACCTTCCAGAGACCGTTGATCCAATTACAGATAAGAAGCGAATCGCCCGTCAGCTCCAGACCGATCCCATCATCACTCAGATCCCAAGTCGGCTCCTGTTCATTGTTCGAGGCCAATCTCTGGGCCAGCTTCTCAGACTCCTTCACCGACAAAGGACGAGCCATCATCTCCTCCCCCCTCTCCTTTATGTAATCTCCTCGTCCTTCAGTTCCTCCACGGACAACAAACAAGTCAAACAGAGAACCCAAAGTACAAGCTCCCAGGAACTGCCTGCAATACTGAACGAAGTCAGAGTAAGAGAAAGAGCACGCCCTCCACCACCGATCCACCAGGTTACCGCCGCGAGCCTCGTAGAGCTCTTTTCTCGCACGGCGCTGCTTAGAACACGTGGCAGGAGCTTCTCTGATACTCGAGCTGAAAACTCGAAAAAATAAGTTTTTTAGTTGTCACCAAACAACGGTTCCGCCAAGTGTTTTGATAGTAATACTGCAGCTACGGACCTGAGAATTCATTGGCAGACGCTACAAAACCCACTACAGGTGCAAAAAATACCGGTTCTTAAAACGAACGTTCAAATCTCTCACAAAGTTCGTCCAACCGACCCAAAGTTCGCACATTGTCCGTCGGGGCCGGGTGGGTCAACTGGGCGCCGGCGGTAAACCGCCAACCTTTCTTTTTTTTTGGGGAGGCTGACCAGGCACCGAGCGCCCCAGCGCCCGTTAAGTGCCTACCCAGTCTCTCTGCAGCTGGAGGTCTTGGGCCACCTGGACTGCGGCCCGCAAGAGGCCCTCGAGACCCGAAAGCTCAGCGTCAGTGATACTGCTATGGGAGGGGAGTGCCTGTGCACAACGCCCTACTACTTCCCATATGATTGGACAAGGAGAGGAGGCTTGGGGGAAGAGGGAGACTACACGAGCTCTCTTATCTCTATGCTCAGGGTCAGGGTAAGGGTCATGGAATCGAGGAATATATCCAATCTGCAGAAACCAGCCAACGCCCACACCTTGGGCACACACTCCGCCGTCGAAGGATCCGCGGAGGCCAATAACTCGAAAGTTGTCTTGGACATCAGGACGAAAGATATGGTGGTGGAACAGCTCTCTGAATATCTGGCCTTCCCGTGCTAAGTGGGTAAGTTCATCGCTACTGTGTTACTCTCTCGATATATGTGTCGAATGAAGTCGTTGCCCCATGAGGGGGGTCGTATTCCTTCCTCCTCCAACTCTTCCAAAAGAGAAATAATATTTGCCACCCGCCTACGATAAGAAGCCCCATCTCCTCCTTCTCCTCCCTCAACCTTCCAGAGACCATTGATCCAGTTACAGATAAGAAGCGAATCGCCCGTCAGCTCGAGACCGATCCCATCATCACTCAGATCCCAAGTCGGCTCCTGTTCATTGTTCGAGGCCAATCTCTGGGCCAGCTTCTCGGACTCCTTCGCCGACAACGGACGAGCCAACATCTCCTCCCCCCTCTCCTTTATGTAGTCTCCTCTCCCTCCAGTTCCTCCACGGACAACAAACAAGTCAAACAGAGACCCCAAAGTACAAGCTTCCAGGAACTGCCTGCAATACTGAACGAAGTCAGAGTAAGAGAAAGAGCACGCCCTCCACCACCGATCCTCCAGATTCACAAACGAGGGAAATATCGTCTGGAACATGAAACACCAAGGATGTTCACCCGTCGCCTGCCCCTTAGTACTGCCTAATCGTGTCAGTTTCGAGGCCTCCTTCCACTTCCACTGTGAACGCCAATATTTTGACTCCAGTGTCCTTTTCTCCTCCCACCTCGGGGTACAGCACATCAGAAGCCGGCGTGCGTCACGATGCGCACGAGGATACACCGTCTGTTGTCCAGGTCCAGGAACAGCCACCCTCCGACGTTTCGGGGGGGGCCTGGGGGAATCCCTAGGCCCCCCCCGCTCACAGGGAACTTCAACATCTCGAGAAGAAGAGGCCCTATCAGAGGGCATAGCAGAAGAGACCATCCCATGCATATCTGAAGAGACAGCGCCCATCCCATTCGTATCTGAGGAGACTGCGCCCATCCCATTAGTAACTGCAGAGACAGCACCCATCCCACTGGTAACTGAAGAGACCCCCACCATCCCATTAGTAACTGAAGAGACCACACCCATCCCACTGGTAACTGGAGAGACCATCCCATGCATATCAGAGACAGCACCCATCCCACTGGCAACTGAAGAGACTCCCACCATCCCATTAGTAACTGAAGAGACCACATCCATCCCACTGGTAACTGGAGAGACCATCCCATGCATATCAGAAGAGACCACGCCCATCCCATTCGTATCTGAAGAGACTGCACCCATCCCACTAGTAACTGAAGAGACAGCCCCCATCCCATTGGTAACTGAAGAGACCTCCCCCATCCCATTGGTAACTGGAGAGCCCGCGACCATTCCTGGGCTCAGCTCCGACTCAGGAATCTGATATCCGCTGTCGACATTAGCTCCAAAATATGATGCTATGTCAGCTCCAAGCTGCCACAAGGAATAAAGAACTCTCTGCACTGCACTCTGGCACTTTGCTTCAAAGAACATCCGTCTAGCAATTCTGAGTCGAGCTGGCTTCCAAACAACCCAACTTTCGGAGGCTGGCTTTTGGGGTGACGTCATCTGGTAAAGACAATTTCCCTCAAAGACATTCAGGCTCTGCAAGGAGTCCCTGTCCCAACTAATACCTTGACTTCCATAAATGAGAATGCTCTGAACCCGAGTGATATAACTCCTACACTTGGCCGAAAACGGGACTGCCTTTGATCTAAAATAAGCTGCATGCGCATGGAAGGCTCGTCGCGCGGCCCCGATCCGCCGCCGAAGGTCCTGGTGCGCCTCCCTATAGCTACAGTATATGCTGTTCCCCAAGACATTCATCTCATCAACTACTTTGAACGGCACCATCTGATCCTGAACCCGAACCAGGATAGGATGTTTTGGCTTCTCCGAGAAACCGATAAACGCGACCTCGAGCGACTCGATCTTCCATTCGAATCCCCATCCCCGCAGAGTCTCTGTCATGTCTCCTACCTGTCGCCTAAACTCCTCCTCCGAAGATCCCAAGATAAAGATGTTGTCGGCATATAGCAAGTGGTGTACAGGAACCGAGGCCGAAACTTCTCCCACCGAGTTTGGATCCAGACAATGAAACCCAATCCCCTGCTCATCCCAAAGCTTAAATAAAGGAGCCCACATCGCAACGACTATCAGGTTCCACAAGGAGGGGCTGTCGTTCCCACCTGTCCTGATGCGGGTATCGATTCCCACATTCGGCAGCTGCAGGCCCTGGAAGAGAAGCGAAGTGACCTCGCACGGCATAGGCACGAGCACACCGTACTGGAGCCAGGGAGGGACAGAGAGGACGTCGAACGCACGTTTGACCGTCGAGATTTTCGTGTTCTGGAAAGCTTGCTTCACATCCGCTGACCCCAGAACCAGACGTCGATCCTTCCCCCACTGTGAGGCGTGTTGTGCTGCTGCCTTAAGTCCTGCAAATATCTCGGTGCATGATCTTTTGGGAACGAAACCGAATAACGATGCATGAGTGCCAGCCTGGAGACAATATGGTTCAAGCATGATCGAGAGACAAGTACTGTACCACTTCTTAAAGATACTCTCCACAGAAATACGCCTCGTATCAGAAACATCGCATATCGGATAAGATTTGGGAAGTAGTGTCGTCAATGTTTGATGCCAAGAAGATGGAGGTACAACAATGCCACGTAAGATATCACAAAATAATCGCTTGATAGTGCGAACGGCTCTCCACGGAAGCGCTTTGATTACTTCTGCCCCCACCCCGTCTGGTCCCGTGGCTTTTCCAGGGTTGAGTCGAGCTCGGGCCCGAAGGACCACCGCCATCGTGAGCGTCGCCTCCTGGGGTCTGGGGGACCCCTGGAGCTCCTCCCTGAGGCCCTGGACAATCTTGATCGACCGCCGACGCTCCTCCTCATCCTCGCAGACCTCCTTCAACTTCATCATCTCCTCCATCCACCTCTCCCTGTCCACGCTCTCCTCCCCCTCAATCTTCACCGCCTTCAAAGCTGCTTTACGTGGACGCTCCGCTTCCCATTCCAGCTTTGCTCGTTTGAATTTTCTCGCTTCCCGATCTCTTTTTCTGCGTAGAAGTCGATAGGCTAACGTCCCCCTCTCCGCCCTCCTCCGGTAGACCTGCACATCCAAGGACCGCAGCAATTCCGATCGTTCAGGGGCTCGAGCTGGGCGCTTCGGGGTACATTCGGTGGCCGACGCACACGAATAGATAACACTCTCTGCCTGACACATAAGTTGGCACGAAAATAGATTGGCATCCAACAACTGGCGACACGATCGACGAGCAGACAAGTTGAGTGGGTCCCAGCCTTTCAGGGTTCGAGAACGTCGTGAGAGATTCCGTCTCGCCAACTCCCTGGAAGCCACTCTCAGAGAAGCTCGAACAAGGGCATGATCTGATAATCTCATCACGGCTCCCTGCTGCTGTCCTACGTACAGAAACTCAACCGAGCACCCCGACACCTGCGATCCATGAGGAACAAGGATGTAATCCAGCACTTCACGGCGGGACCCCTTCCGATAATCAAACCAAGTCGGCTTCCTAGCTCCAAAAGAATTCGAAGCACACATACGCTCCTGAACCAACCAATCCTCCACCTCCTGTCGCAAGCTCTCCACCTTCTCCTTCCTCTCCCGCTCCTTGGTCCCCGTGGCCTGGATCTGCACTACCTCCAAGCCTCCTCCCGAATAAACCTCCTCCTCATGCTGTAAGTGTGGCTGTATCTCAACATTCGCATCCATGGCAACAACAAGACGACAGAAACCATAACGACGGCATACGTACTTTCTGAGCAAGTTCACCGACTGGAGTGCACAATGTGATATCTCCAGAAACTCGGGCTGGCTGGCATCAGGCAAGTACAATGAAACAAAGAGAATCCGTCCAGCAAGGATCGCGCACCACCTCTCTGAGGCCCATTGGCCTCGCACACTATCAGCCCTCCGATAGAGTATCATAGCACGGCGATCCTCCGAGACGTGGTAGTACAGTCCCATTTTGACAAACCATTGCGCCATAACGTCGATGTTCTGGGACTCCTGTACCCCCAGGAAATCCCAGCCTAGGTGTGCTCCGTAGACTACCCTCGTCAGAACACTATAAGCTTTGTCATCCTTCCTCCCCGCACGTTGAAGGTTGAGCGTGGCGAAGCGGACTTCCGTCGGCTCCGCCCGTCGGCGTCACTGAGAAGCAGCCCTGGAGTCCGTGACTAACTCCTCGAGCTCTGTCGCCGTCATGGTGATGCCGTGCCTCTGGGCGAAAGACGTCCAAGCTGCTGGGATAACTCGCCACTGCCCAGATCCCCCGAAGCTGGCCGCCTGATACTCGGCCAGCAAGCTCCGCTTCCCCTCAACGGGGTCCGAGTACATCGTGGACGGCGACTTTCCGTACCCAGTCGATCCTTTGAGGAAGATGGTGGGGTGCTTCCTGCTCCAGACACCATAAAATCGGCCAACTGCTTGATTGTGTGGGATCTTCTCGTCTGGGACCTCTGCACGAACTCTCAAACGAGACACCTTCGACTTCACCTTGGTGTAAAAGGCGTGGTTAAGCGATGCATCATCATTTATACGTGTGAGAGCGCGCTGTACAGCATAGACCACTTCACTCCCTGTCCCAACCTTAAATCTAATCTTGAGATTCCCCGTCATCGGTTTCGATCTGGCAAGTTTCTCAGAGCTGACCACATCCACTTGACCGTGTAACTGCTCGTTATCCGCTTTCAATAGACCCAGGGTGTTCTGGAGTAGTGTGCAGGCATCCGTATCGTCGATCATCGTAAGTTCCCTACTCGTGCGATTCGACCAGTCCTGGACCCATCCGTACAATTCTACATATGTAGGAGTAAATTTTGCCGTCGATGTTCGTCCTGCAAATCTCGGGGCTGCTATCGTAGAGTTAGAGGATCCAATCGAAGCAGTATCCTGGCTGGCCAGGGTCTCCAAGTTCTTAAGCCTAATCTCCTGCTCCTGCTGTTTCTTCTCAATGGCCGTGAGTTTCTCTGTCTGGACCCCGAGACGTTGATCCATACTACTAATACGCACGTCAGTGGCCACCGAGGCGGCCTTCGACTCGTCATGATTCTGAAAGGACATCTGCATGAACAACCGCAAACTCTCATCTTTTTGAAGACTTAGAATTTTCTCTCATGGCCTTTTGATCACTAATGTCACCTCCCGTCTTGTCCACCTTCTCCTCCTCCTCCATATCCGTCTTCATCCTCTTGCTACCCTGACCGTCAACCTCCATTTCTTCTGGAAAGAACTGGCGAAACGACCCTTCTTGAACTTACAGAAACACCAAGAGCGATGCGAGTAGTGTCGATAAGGTCGGGAACGACGAAATATGCAACACTCTAGGCGACCGTAATCCTCCCAATAGAAGTCTTCCAGATCTGCAAAGAATCGATCCCAAACACAGCTGGGCTCTCCGAGAGGATATAAGACGTTCCACCCTCCTGCTGGCTCTCCGAAGCTGTTCGTGACTGCGCAGAACGATACAACAATACTCAACTCGCACACGTGGAATGAATAATGGACGAGAGCAAAAATGGAAGAAGGCACGCTCCCAAGAACAAAAGCAGATGCAGACGTATGCGTGCTCCACTCGTACCAGCAGGGCGTTGCCTCCCAGTAACCAGTTCAATCAGGAGCCTGATGCCAGCAGAGGGGCCGCAGGCTGTCCAAGATGTGTGCGAAAGAGTGTACAGTATGTGGAACCCAACTCCCTACTGCACAATGCAGCTCGAGAGAGCCCCCCGGCGGGACAAGGCCGAGGGAGAGCGGGAGGTAAGCTCCGCGTCCTCAACCTTTCTTACCGCCGGGGGACTCGTAGAGCTTCCTGATCATATATAATGTCGAAAAAAATTGCAGAGAACGAATATTCTTTCAGCCTAAGCGATTTGAGACCTCTCGATGCAACAGCCGAACGCCCCTCATGCTTCTGGATCGTTCTCTGTGCGAACGAGCTCCGTAGCTCTCCTACAGCCCGAGTTACGTGTGAAAATCGACAGCATCTCTCAAGATCACTCGAAGAATACAAACAGTTTCGCGAATCTAGCTCGAGTATCAGACCGAGTTCAGACCTCTGAATACAACAGGCGAACGCGCGTGATGTCTCCGAATCGATTCCTGTGATTACCAGCCCTGCAGCCCCCTTACATCCCGATTCAAGTGCAGAAAACCCACAGCAACTCTGAAGATGACTCGAACAATACGAATAGTTCCGCGGACCTAGCTCGGGCAGCAGACCGAGTTCAGAGCTCTGAATGGGACAGACGGACGCGACTGATGTCTCCGAATCGATTCCAGTGATTACCAGCCCTGTAGCCCCCTTACGGCTCGAGTTAAGTGCAGAAAACGGACAACATCTCTCAACAGAACTCGAAGAATACGAATAGTTTTGCGGACCTAGCTCGGGTAGCACATCGAGTTCTGAGCTCTGCATTTGGCAGGCGGACGCGCCTGATGTCCCCGAATCGATTCCTGTGAGTACGAGCCCTGTAGCCCCCCTGCAGCCCGAATTAAGTGCAGAAAAATGACAGCACCTCTCAAGATGACTCGAACAATACAAATAGTTGTGCGAACTTACCTCGGGCAGCAGACCGATTTCAGACCTCTAGATGGAACAGACAAACGCGACTGATGATTCGCAATCGATTGATGTGACGATGAGCTCTCTAGATGCCCTACAGCTCGAGTTAAGTACAAAATACCGACAACGCGTATCAAGATGACTCGAAACAGCCGATCCCGCCCCGACGCTTTTTTGCAGAAATATTTACCCGATCGAGCTGAGATCAAGATGGCGAGCGGGAATAAGATCGAATGTGCTCAGAAAAAATACTAGAGCTAAAACGAATGGTTGAATTTCGAGAACAAAATTTTCAACCAACCAAAAGTCAGCAAAAGGTCCGTCGATATTTTTCTTGCCAACTAGCTCTCCAGCGCGCCGGAATTACTCTTAAGCTTCCAGCAACTAGCTAAGGGAAGCTCTACGAGTTACAGACGAACGCGCCTGATAATTCGCAATCGATTTCTGTCAGAATCAGCTCTGTAGCTGCCCTACAGCTCTAGTTAAGTACAAAATACCGACAACGCGCATCAAGATGACACGAAATAGCCGATCCCGCCGCGACGCTTTTTCGCAGAAATATTTACCCGATCGAGCTGAGATTAAGGAGGCGAGCCGGAATAAGATCGAATATGGTCGGAAAAATACTAGAGCTCAAACGAATTGTTAAATTTCGAGAATAAAATGGGAACCGGCGGTAAACCGTCAACCAGGTCACCGCCGGGACCCTCGTAGAGCTCTTTTCTGACACCGCGCTCCTCGGAACACATAAGGAAGCTTCTGGGGCGAGGCCCGAAAAACTCGAAAAATTACGTTTTTCGATTTGTATCTGACGTCGGTTGCTCCAAGTGTTTTGGTAGTAATACTGCACCTACGGGCCTGGAAATTTTACAGGCGCACGCGTCATAACCCATTACAGGTGCGAAAAATCTGGTTTCTCAAAATGAATTGTCAAATATCTTTCAAATCTTTGCAAAACCGACCCAAAGTCACCACTTTGTCTCTTAAGGCCGGGTCGACCAACTAGCTCCAGCCCGCGCCGGAATTCCTCTAGCTCATCGATGCCGAAGAGCTCTACGAGGTATTTTCAACCGACGAAAAGTCAGCAAAAGGTCCGTCGAGATTTTTCTTGCCAACTAGCTCTCCAGCGCACCGGAACTGGCGCCGGCGGTGAACCGTCAACCTGGTCACCGCCGGGAACCTCGTAGAGCTCCTTGCACGCGTAAGAGTGCTCAGGATCGAAGCGGGGAGCTTCTCGGGGTATTTCTAGAAAAAATCGAATTGATATTTTTCCGTGTCAATATCATGTTGGTTGCTTCTAATTTTCCGATAGTAAAACTGGCTCCAGAGAGCTGAGCTGCTCAGAGAACAAAGTTTATATGCCAATGCTCGGCGTAAAACTATGGTTTCTCAAAATGAATTGTCAAATATCTTTCAAATCTTAGGAAAACCGACCCAAATGTGCCACATTGTCTCTTTTGGTCGGGTCGGCCAACTGGGCGCCGGCGGTAAACCGTCAACCTTCCTTACCGCCGGGGGACTCGTAGAGCTTCCTGAGCATATATAATGTCGAAAAAAATTGCAGAGAACGAATAGTTTTTCAGCCTAAACGATTTCAAACCTCTCGATGCAACAGCGAAACGCCCTTCATGCTTATGGATCGTTTTCTGTGCGCACGAGCTCCGTAGCTCTCCTACAGCCCGAGTTACGTGCGAAAATCGACAGCACCTCTCAAGATCACACGAACAATACAAATAGTTTCGCGAATCTAGCTCGAGTATCAGACCGAGTTCAGACATCTGAATGCAATAGGCGGACGCGCCTGATGTCTCCGAATCAATTCCTGTGATTACCAGCCCTGCAGCCCCTTACAGCCCGAGTTAAGTGCAGAAAATCGAGAGCACCTCTGAAGATGACTCGAACAGTACGAATAGTTTCTCGCGGACCTAGCTCGAGCAGCAGGCCGAGTTCAGGGCTCTGAATGCGACAGGTGGACGCGACTGATGTCTCCGAATCGAATCCAGTGATTCCCAGCCCTGCAGCCCCCTTACAGCTCGAGTTAAGTGCAGAAAACAGAGAGCACCTCTGAAGATGACTCGACGAATACGAATAGTTTTGCGAACCTAGCTCGGGCAGCACACCGAGTTCCGAGCTCTGGATTCGGCAGGCGGACGCGCCTGATGTCTCCGAATCGATTCCTGTGAGCACGAGCCCTGTAGCCCCCCTACAGCTCGAGTTAAGTACAGAAAACTGTCAGCACCTCTCAAGATGACTCCAACAACACGAATAGTTTCGCGAACCTAGCTCGGGCAGCAGACCGAGTTCAGACCTCTAGATGGAACAGACGAACGCGCCTGATGATTCGCAATCGATTTCTGTGAGGATGAGCTCTGTAGCTGCCCTACAGCTCGAGTTAAGTACACAATACCGACAACGCGTACCAAGATGACTCGAAACAGCCAATCCCGCCGCGATGCTTTTTGCAGAAATATCTACCCGATCGAGCTGAGATTAAGAAGGCGAGCGGAAATAAGATCGAATATGGTGGGAAAAAATACTAGAGCTCAAACGAATTGTTGAATTTCGAGAACAAAATTTTCAACCGACCAGAAGTCAGCAAAAGGTCCGTCGAGACTGGGCGCCGGCGGTAAACCGTCAACCTTCCTTACCGCCGGGGAACGCGTAGAGCTTCCTCAGCATATATAATGTCGAAACAAATTGCAGAGAACGAATAGTTTTTCAGCCTAAACGATTTCGGACCTCTCGATGCAACAGCCAAACGCCCCTCATGCTTCTGGATCGTTTTCTGTGCGCACGAGCTCCGTAGCTCTCCTACAGCCCGAGTTACGTGCGAAAATCGACAGCACCTCTCAAGATCACTCGAACAATACAAATAGTTTCGCGAATCTAGCTCGAGTACCAGACCGAGTTCAGACATCTGAATGCAACAGGCGGACGCGCCTGATGTCTCCAAATCGATTCCTGTGATAACCAGCCCTGCAGCCCCGTTACAGCCCGAGTTAAGTGCAGAAAATCGACAGCACCTCTGAAGATGACTCGAACAATACGAATAGTTTCGCGGACCTAGCTCGGGCAGCAGGCCGAGTTCAGGGCTCTAAGTGCGACAGATTGACGCGACTGATGTCTCTGAATCGATTCCAGTGATCGCCAGCCCTGTAGCCCCCCTACAGCCCGAGTCAAGTGCAGAAAACGGACAGCACCTCTCAAGATGACTCGACGAATACGAATAGTTTTGCGAACCTAGCTCGGGCAGCACACCGAGTTCCGAGCTCTGGATTCGGCAGGCGGACGCGCCTGATGTCTCCGAATCGATTCCTGTGAGTACGAGCCCTGTAGCCACCCTACAACCCGAGTTAAGTGCAGAATACTATCAGCACCTCTCAAGATGACTCCAACAAGATGAATAGTTTCGCGGATTTAGCTCGGGCAGCAGACCGAGTTCAGACCTCTGGATATGACAGACGAACGCGCCTGATGATTCGCAATCGATTTCTGCGAGAATGACCTCTGTAGCTGCCCTACAGCTCGAGTTAAGTACACAATACCGACAACGCGTATCAAGACTCGAAACAACCGGTCCCGCCGCGATGCTTTTGTGCAGAAATATTTACCCGATCGAGCTGAGATTAAGAAGGCGAGCGGGAATAAGATCGAATATGGTGGGAAAAAAAAACTAGAGCTCAAACGAATTGTTGAATTTAGAGAACAAAATTTTCAACCGACCAAAAGTCAGCAAAAGGTCCGTCGAGATTTTTCTTGCCAACTAGCTCTCCAGCGCGCCGGAACTGGCGCCGGCGGTGAACCGTCAACCTGGTCACCGCCGGGAACCTCGTAGAGCTCCTTGCACCCGTAAGAAAGCTCAGGATCGAAGCGGAGAGCTTCTTGCAGCTTTCCTAGAAAAACGTCAAATTGAGATTTTCGGAGTGAAGATACAGTCGGTTCCCGGAAGTCAACTAATACTAAAACTGGCTCCAGAGAGCTGAGCTGCTCAGGGAACAAAGTTCATATGCCAATGCTCGGCGTAAAAATCTGCTTTCTCAAAATGAATTGTCAAATATCTTTGAAATCTGAGCAAAACCGACCTATAGTCACCACTGGAACCGGCGGTAAACCGTCAACCTGGTTACCGCCGGGAGCCTCGTAGAGCTCGTTTCTTGCACAGCAATCGTCGGGACACATGGAGAAAGCTTCTGGGGGGGGAAACGAGAAAACTCGAAAAATCACGTTTTTTCTGTTGTTATACAACCTCGGTTCCTCCAAGTGTTTTGATAGTAATACTGCACCTATGGGCCTGAAAATTTTACTGGCGGGCGCGCCATAACCCACTGCAGGTGCAAAAAATCTGCTTTCTCAACATGAATTGTCAAATATCCTTCAATTTTTCGCAAAACCACCCAAAAGTTACCACTTTGTCCTTTCTGGCCGGGTCGCCCAACTAGCTCCACCCCCCGCCGGAATTCCTCTAGCTCATCGATGCCGGAGAGCTCTACGAGGTATTATCAGCCCAAACGAATGGTTAGAGCTGCAAAATCGGCTGAGCCAGGCCGTGGATGGTATGATTGCGTCCCTTTTCGAAATTTCGCCAACTAGCTCTATCCTTTCGCCGAACTGGCGCCGGCGGTAAACCGTCAACCTTCCTTACCGCCAGGGGACTCGTAGAGCTTCCTGATAATATATAATGTGGAAAAAATGCAGAGAACAAATAGTTTCTCAGCCCAAGCGATTTCAGACCTCTCGATGCAACAGCCGAACGCCCCCGATGCTTCTGGATTGTCTTCTTTGCGAGCTCTGTAGCTCTCCTACAGGCCGAGTTACGTGCGTAAATTGACAGCACCTCTCAAGATGACTCTAACAAAACGAATAGTTTAGCAACCCAGCTCGAGTATCAAACCGAGTTCAGACCTCTGAATGCGACAGGCGGACGCGTCTGATCTCTGCAAATCGATTTCTGTGATTACCAGCCCTGCAGCCCCCCTACAGCCCGAGTTAAGTGCAGAAAACGGACAGCACCCAGGATGACTCGAACAATACAATAGCTTCGCGGACCTATTCGGGCAGCAGACCGAGTTCCGGGCTCTGGATTCGACAGGCGGACGCGCCTGATCTCTTCAAATCGATTCCTGTGACCACCAGCACTGTAGCCCCCCCAGCCCAAGTTGAATGCAGAAAAACGAGAGCACTTCTCAAGATGACTCGAACAATACAAATAGTTTCGCGATTCTAGATCGGGCAGCAGACCGAGTTCAGAGCTCTGGACTCAACAAAAGAATGCGACTGATCATTCTGAATCGGTTTCTGTAAGTATCAGCGCTGTAGCTGTCGTATAGCTCGAGTTAATTACAGAAAACCGAGAGCGTCTCTCAAGATGACTCGAATAATACGAACAAGTTTGCAGACCTAGCTCGGCTAGCAGACCGAGTTCGAATCTCTAGATTCAACAAGCGAACGCGCCTGATCCTTCTGAATCAATTAGCTGTGCTCACCAGCTCTGTAGCTGTCCTAAAGCTCGAGTTATCTTCAGAAAACCGTCATCGCGTGTCAAGATGACTTGAAACGGCCGATCCCGCCTGCCTGCTTTTTTCTACCCGATCGCGCTGAGATCAAGATGGCGAGCGGGAATAAGATCGAATATCATGGGGAAAATACTAGAGCTCAAACGAATTCTTGAATTTCGAGAACTAAACTGGCGCCGGCGGTGAACCGTCAACCTGGTCACCGCCGGGAACCTCGTAGAGCTCCTTTCACGCGTAAGAGTGCTGAGAGTCGAAAGAGATCTTCTGGAAGCATTTCTCGAAAAAAAGGAAACATTGATTTTTTTTCGTGTCGACATGAAGCTGGTTCCGCCAAGTGTTTGATAGTCAAAGTGCGCCTACAGAGCTCATACTAAGACAGAGAGGCCCTCATAGTCGTTTACAGGTGCGAAAAATCTGCTTTCTAAAAATTAATTGTCAAATATCTTCGGAAAAACTGGGCGCCGGCGGTAAACCGTCAACCTTTCTTACCGCCGGGGGACTCGTAGAGCTTCCTGACAATATATAATATGGAAAAAACTTGAAGAGAACGAATAATTTTTCAAAACAGCGGTGTCAGACCTCTTGATGCCACACCCGAACGCCCCCGATGCTTCTCGATGCCCGAGTTACGTGCGTAAATCGACAGCATCTCTCAAGATGACTCTAACAAAACGAATAGTTTGGCAACCCAGCTCGAGCGTCAAAGTTCAGACCTCTGAATGCGACAGGCGGACGCGTCTGATGTCTGCGAATCGACTCCTGCAAGTACCAGCCCTGCAGCCTCTCCACAGCCCGAGTTAAGTGCAGAAAACCAGCACCTCTCAGAACAATACAATATTTTCGCGAACCTAGCTCGGACAGCAGACCGAGTTCCGAGCTCTCGATTCAACAGGCGGACGCGCATGATCTCTTCAAATCGATATCTGTGACCACCAGCACTGTAGCCCCCCCCAGCGCGAGTTCAGTGTAGAAAACCGAGAGACTTCTCAAGATCACTCGAACAATAAGTTTCGCGATTCTAGATCGGGCAGCAGACCGAGTTCAGAGCTCTGGATTCAACGGATATATCCGACTGATGATTATAAATCGATTTCTGTAAGCATCAGCTCTGTAGCTGTCCTATAGCTCGAGTTAAATACAGAAAAACCAGAGCGTCTGTCAAGATGACTCGAATCGTACGAATAGGTTCGCGGACCTAGCTCGGCTAGCAGACTGAGTTGAGATCTCTGGATTCAACAGGCGAACGCGCCTGATCATTCTGAATCGATTAGCTGTGCTTATCAGCTCTGTAGCTGTCCTGAAGCTCGAGTTATGTTCAGAAAACCGTCACTGCGTGTCAAGATGACTTCAAACGGCCGATCCCGCCTGCCAGCTTTTTGGCAGTAAAAGGTACCCGATCGAGCTGAGATCAAGATGGCGAGCGGGAATAAGATCGAATATCATGGCAAAGAATACTAGAGCTCAAACGAATTCTTGAATTTCGAAAACAAAATTTTCAACCGACCAAAAGTCAGCAAAAGGTCCGTCGAGATTTGTCCTGCCAACTAGCTCTTCGGCGCCCCAATATCTTTGAAAAAATTGCGAAACCACCCTAAAGTTGTTACATTGTCTCTTTTGGTCGGGTCGGCAAACTAGCTCCACCCCGCGCCGGAATTCCTCTAGCTCATCGATGCCGAAGAGCTCTACGAGGTACTGGGCGCCGGCGGTAAACCGTCATTCCTTACCGCCGGGGGACTCGTAGAGCTTCCTCAGCATATATGATGTCGGAAAAAATTGCAGAGCAAGAATAGTTTTTCAGCCTAAACGATTTCAGACCTCTCGATGCAACAGCCAAACGCCCCTCGTGCTTCTGGATCGTTTTCTATGCGCACGAGCTCCGTAGCTCTCCTACAGCCCGAGTTATGTGCGAAAATCGACAGCACCTCTCAAGATCACTCGAACAATACAAATAGTTTCGCGAATCTAGCTCGGGTATCAGACCGAGTTCAGACATCTGAATGCAACAGGCGGACGCGCCTGGTGTCTCCGAATCGATTCCTGTGATTACCAGCCCTGCAGCCCCCTTACAGCCCGATTTAAGTGCAGAAAATCGACAGCACCTCTGAAGATGACTCGAACAATACGAATAATTTCGCAGACCTAGCTCGGGCAGCAGGCCGAGTTCAGGGCTCTCGATGCGACAGGTGGACGCAAATGATGTCTCCGAATCGATTCCAGTGATTACAAGCCCTGCAGCCCCCTTACCGCTCGAGTTAAGTGCAGAAAACAGACAACACCTCTCAAGATGACTCGACGAATACAAATAGTTTTGCGAACCTAGCTCGGGCAGCACACCGAGTTCCGAGCTCTGGATTCGGCTGGCGGACGCGCCTGATGTCTCCGAATCGATTCCTGTGAGTACGAGCCCTGTAGCCCGCCTACAGCCCGAGAGAAGTGCAGAAAACTGCCAGCACCTCTCAAGATGACTCCAACAACACGAATAGTTTCGCGAACCTAGCTCAGGCAGCAGACCGAGTTCAGACCTCTAGACGGAACAGACGAACGCGCCTGATGATTAGAAATCGATGTATGTGAGAATGAGCTCTGTAGCTGCCCTACAGCTCGAGTTAAGTACAAAATACCGACAACGCGTATCAAGATGACTCGAAACAGCCGATCCCGCCGCGATGCTTTTTTTGCAGAAATATTTACCCGATCGAGCTGAGATTAAGATGGCGAGCGGGAATGAGATCGAATATGGTCAGAAAAAATACTAGAGCTCAAACGAATTGTTCAATTTCGAGAACAAAATTTTCAACCGACCAAAAGTCAGCAAAAGGTCCGTCGAGATGTTTCTTGCCAACTAGCTCTCCAGCGCGCCGGAATTACTCTTAAGCTTCCAGCAACTAGCTAAGGGAAGCTCTACGAGTTATTTTTAACCGACCAAAAGTGATCACTTGGTAGCGTCCAAAACCCGGAGAGCGAAGAGAGCCTCATGAACTGGAAACCCCTCCTGGGGGGCACTGGGGGGCTTACCTGAGGCCCTTCTGAAGCACTGCCAGGAACGCTTCCAAGCGTGCCTGCACGCGTGCAGGCACGCGTGGAAGCTTCCCGGAAGCTCTCCCGGACGAGCTGCCGGCTCGAACGAACTGCTGCGAGGATTCTGGAGCGGCGAAGATGGGCTGCTGGCGGGCCCCACCACCGCCCGGCTTCTAATCTTAAACCCTCTGGCTCTCAGAAAGCTCTTCGGGAAAAAGGTCCGTCGGGATTTTTCTTGCCAACTAGCTCTCCAGCGCCCCGGAATTACTCTTAAGCTTCCAGCAAAAACTTGCTAAGGGAAGGTCTAAGGGAAGCTCAAGTGAAGACTGGCGCCGGCGGTGAACCGTCAACCTGGTCACCGCCGGGAACCTCGTAGAGCTCCTTCCACGGGTGAGAGTGCTTAGAATCGACAGAGAGAGCTTCTGGAAGCATTTCGCGAAAAAGGCAAAATAGATGTTTTTCATGTCGATCTGAAATTGGTTCCGCCAAGTGTTTTGATAGTAAACGTGCGCCTGCAGAGCTCATATTAAGACGCAGAGGCCCTCATAATCGTTCACAGGGGCGAATAATCTGCTTTCTCAGAATCAATTGTCAAATATCTTTCAAATCTTAGCAAAACCGACCGAAAGTTGTAACATTGTCTCTTCTGGTCGGGTCGGCCAACTAGCTCCACCCCGCGCCGGAATTCCTCTAGCTGATCGATGCCGAAGAGCTCTACGAGGTACTGGGCGCCGGCGGTAAACCGTCAACCTGCGTTTTTTTTTGCGGTTTGCGGTCCGCCACTAGAATCCGAATCCGAATCGGCGGAGCAGTGCAACTGACCCCCCACCATCTTAGGTAGGTCGTAGCAGAGCGCACGCCACCTTAGCAGCAGCTCTCGTCAGGGCAGCGCAGGCAGCTAGTTCACAGCAGGTTACCGTGCTACCAGGTGGCAAGCTCATCGCCTCCTCGGCCACATCGTGCCAATGGAAGCTGTGCGAGCTGGTGCAGGAGGAAGAGGAGGAGGAGGAGGAGGAGGAGGAGATGGGAAAATCAACCTGCACGCTGGAACCCCTACCTACAACGCCAATCTGAAGCCACCACCCACCTCCACATCCTTCATTACTGACACCCCCATCGAATGCACCACGGAGAGCAGTCTTACGAGTACTGAGGAACTTATCATATGCAAACCAGCGAGTAATAGTTTGGCCACCTCTGGCCTCCCACGACAATTTATCCGCACGCCCATTACCCTCACGAAAGAAATGCTTATACAGATTCTGTCCCGATGCAGGTGAGGTCAGTCCCCATCCAGACAGCATCGATACCGTATTTTGTAGTGTTCCCACCAGTCGTACATATTGCTTGTTGCGAATCTGCCACTCACCACACATCCAGTTTACAACAGTCTTACTATCTCCCAAGATCTCCATCCCAAGACGCTCAATATTCTCACACCTCCACTCCGTTTCATTCTCAAAATTAGCTGCAATACGTTTGCTCATCCTCTCATTCATCTCACTCTCCTCCTCCTCCTCTGCCTTCACATGTCTCACACCAGGCGGCCTGGGTAGAACAAACAAGTCGAACAAGTGTTGCATACCAATCACAGTCAGCAAATGCTTGCAGTATTTCTCACGGGACCCAGCGGAGCTGTCGAATGAGAGGTACCACTCACAACCAAAGAGATCGCACAAGCACCAGTCCCACGCAGTATGTCCACGGGGGCGGCCGCCTATGTTCATGCGTGTCAGCTGCTTCCTATCTTTTACAGGCAATGCTAGAATACATGTGTCACGATGTTCCGTCCACTTCCCCCTTCCATGTAACATGGCCAGCCTAGATATCATCCATTCACGTGACATGTCCGACTCCTCAGGTATGGCAGGCTGATCATCTGGTGTACGCCGGCGACAGCCACTCGACATCTGGGATATCTGAGATACATGATATGTTTGAGAAGTCGCCGCCGCCGCCATCGCCCGAGTTTTCCTCTGACGCCGATTTGGTACCGTCTCTCCCTCCTCCTCCTCTGTCTGTGTACTGTATCTCCTCATACGAATACTTGCAGCAACTGAGACATCCTTAGCCCAATCCCAACAACGAAATATCCATATCTGCACCGCACTTCGGAATCCAAGTCCAGCAAAACTCTGTCGTCCCGCTTTGTATCGCCTACGTTGAAACTCAGACCAGCCTTCAGTTCTCCGCTTACGTATACCTGACATTATAGCTAGACATCTGCCTTCAAAATAGTGAACAGCAGCAATGGTAGAATAGTCGGGCGTTCTGCCCTCACAGTTGAATAATAATGCTGCAATCACTTTAGCTTGATAGCGGGTAAATCTTTCAGCCAAGTCAATCCCAGAACAGCGGTAATACGCGATTTCCCCAAAGAACATCCTCTGGGCTTTCTGGAGCATGGCCTCTGAGTCCGAGTGGTCCTTCCAGGTCTCCTCCAGAGTGGCTCCCAGGATCTCAAACGCTTGAACACGCGGTAGGACCACTTCTCGGGTCCCCAGAGCGGCGTCACTAGACGGCACCAGCACACGGATATCCTGCTCAGGGGACGGCGGGATGCCAGGCGGCGCACCAAAGTAAATATACATCAAAGATTTCGGCTTCCAGGTCATTCCTGCATTCATCAGGGGGATACTCATGTCACGCACCATCAACTCAAGGTCAGTGCGGGTCTTCGCATACAACAAGAGATTATCTGCCCAGAAACTGTGGGTCATACGCTCACCATTGAACATGCGCTCATCATTTTCCAATTTGATGCCGTACTGCGTTTCTCGCCTCCATCTGTCGATAACATCTCTCCAGAGTACAATAGAAACTGCCAGAAAAATCATAGGTCCCTCTACTCCTCCCGTTCGAATAGATTTGTCCCAATAGACCGCTGACGATGCCTCGATGCCCTCGAAGCTGGCCACGCACTGATTATCCATCATGGGTTCAATCAACGCCACAATGAGATCAGCAGGTATGTCAAGAGCACGAAGACAGCGCATGGCGAGGCACGGAGTAACATTATCGAAAGCTTGTAAGATATCAAGATTGGCAAGCCACAAACTGTCTCCTTTGCCCCAGACAGCGGAGTGCTGGCTGAGCCTCTTGGCAACGCTGGTGATTTCCGATGTTTTACGTCCCGATCTGAATCCGTACAGGCATACATAGTGTCGGTGCTCCTCAATCCTCTTCTCAATCAACATCACAATACATGTCATGTACCATTTCATAAGACACGACTGTAGACATAGCATACGTGTATCTGTCAAATGTTGTATGTCCATTTCTTTTGGCATGAGTGTGGCAGCTAGTTGACGCCAACTGTCGGGACAACATAACCTTCTGGAATACACACCTTGGAAGCTCACCAGAACACGTCGCACAGATGCCCACGAGAGCTGTTTCAACATCGTGACAGTCACGTTGTCGGGACCTGGGGCCTTTCCCGTGGACAGCTTCGCCCTCGCCCGCAGCAGGAGCGACATCGAGAACACCTCTGAGGATCCGCTCCCCGAACATAGACCACGCAGCGACTGAAGCTCACGCAGGGTCACCTCTCTGGCCTCGGGGTCCTCCACCTTAGACTTCATGTGCCCCAATATCTCGTCCCCCCACTCCTCGCGGTTCTGAGACTCCATCCCGTTGGCAAGGATCAACGTCTCCGTCTTGGCCCTCCTCCTCCTCCTCGTGTTCATTTCCGTCCTCCACCTCTGTACTCTTGCCTCTAGCCTCCTTCTTTCTCTCCTCACAATCTTTGAGCACCGTTTAGCCTCCTCTCTATCCCCCCGACGAAGAGCTTCACGTTTACTTGCCTGGGCGGCCCAGTGGATCTCGGATTTCTTTGGCACATTATTCCTGGGATTGATATCTTTCTGGGGGGTCTCCTCGGCGGCCTTTATGAGGTCAGGTCCCAGCGTATCCAACATCTCCTGTCGATCCTCTGGGTCAGCATTTTCCTGGCACAGAGCACGGTAACGACTGCCCCGATCGTCCATGTTCTTCGCATACTCCAGCTGTGACACCGGTTGCAAGTGGATGAATTTTCGAGCAGGCTGGGTCCGTCTCTTCGCAGACGGTGCACAAGACAAGCGAACAACTATGCAGGCGTGTCAGACAGCGCACGCTCGTATCTGCTGCAAGGGTGCTCCGTCCAGGCGTGGCCGACTTCCGAAGGCAGCATCCAGCCAACGGTGAGCTCCTGCCTGTGTAAACGACGGCTGACACCAACATAGTCGAGTACCTTCTCCACCCCCGCACCTGATTTGAAAGTAACCCTCCTCTGCCCAAATGTGTTCTCCATCCTGATGCCCCAGAGCCCGCAGAAGTCCAGTAGGGCCCTCCTCATAGATTGTAGCCTAGACGCCCGTCGAATTTCGAAGCCCGAGACAAGCCTATGAGGTCTGGCTTTGCGTGCACCGCGTTTTGTTTGAGTCATATACGGGTTGCCGTCATCCGCTCCCTCCTCCATCCCAGTATCAATCTCCGTAGACTCCCCAGCAATCCCAGACGCCTCCAGAAGCCCTGATCCAGTAACTCTAAAGCCGTTGACCTCCGAATCTGGCTCGAGCTCGACGTTAGCATCTGTCAAGAAGACCAGGTCCTGCGGCTGCTTCGGGAACTCAGACCTACGTGTGCGAAGCACTTGGGATATATCAAACAATATCTGCTCATACACATCATGCTCATACTGCTCTTCCGTAAGGGCATTGATACTCTCATGTGGCATATATGCAACAATAACCGTAACACTAGAATAACTACAAATGACAAAACCTTTGCCACGATATGTGGCTCTGAGCGAGTCTCTCCAAGACTTAGACATAATCACCGCAGCCTTCCGACAAGTACTCCGAAAAATTGTGTAACCTCGCATGCTGAGATCACGAACTGAAAGGAAATGACACTCGCACAACCCCGCGAGTCCCACATCTAAACGACGTAGTGAATTAATTATGTCATGGCCGTTCTCTGCACCTGCCCGACGCACATTCCATGACGCAATGGTGTCGTGGCACCTCTAGTTCGTACTTGAAATCCTCGCTCGCAACTCATCAATGTTGATCCCTGGCTCAAGCTGATTCATTGCACGAGTAATCTCCCAGCCATTCTGCAGAGAGAACTTGGCCACAATCTTCCCTGGAGGTGGTAAGTGGTCACTGGAGCCCCACATGAACGTAATCGGTGGTCCCGTCTCAGCCCTGAGGTTCGAATGATGCTTCTTGAAACTCTTGAACTTGGCCTGAAAGATCCCAGCGGCATCCAGATGGGGCTTCTTCCAGGGTGGGGCCTCCACGTGGACCTTGAGGGCCCTGGGAGCGTGCTGGAGTTTGTTGTCGGCGATCGCGGCAACGAGTCGACGACGAAGATCCCACAGCTGGTCACTGTAACCCCATTCTGGAAATAGAGCCGAGCACGCGAATACCCCCACGCCTCTCTACCTGTGTTGAACCTCTTGG
>CAUYUJ010014907.1:0-132500 GCA_963575745.1 Prorocentrum cordatum
CACCGAAGGCTCCAGTGGGAGGGTTCGCATGGCACTACCGCATCTAACTCGGCACTCTCCTCAGACAGCTCGTGGCCCCATAGGGAGCTCCACCGAAGGTTCCAGTGGGATGGTTCGCATGGCGCCACCTCACCCAGTTCGGCACACCCCTCACACGGTTCGGGGCCCCAGAAGGAGCTCCACCGAAAGTGGTACCCACAAAGCGGTATTCGCAGCTGCATCTGGTTGGGTCCTTCGTCAGGCTAATTTTGTTGTGTAGTTCCCAACCATCCTGTGGTATTGGGTCTTCGCTTTGAAGAGACAGCGCCCCGCGTTCCCACTCCTCCTCCTCCTCCTCCTCCTCTTTCTCCTCCTCCTCCTCCTTCTCCTCCTCCTCCTCCTCCTCCTCCCCCTCCTCCCTTCTCCCATCCTTGCCTCTGCCCTCTGCATGTCTCTGTTTCGGCACACCCCATAGTGAGCTCCACCGAAGACCCCAGTGGGAGGGTTCGCATGGCACCACCGCGCCCAGTTCGGCAGACCCGTCACACGGTTCGTGGCCCCATCTGAAGCTCCACAGAAGGCCCCAGTGGGAGGGTTCGCCTCGCACCACCGCGCCTAATTCGGCACACCCCTCACACGGTTCGTGGCCCCATAAAGAGCTCCACCAAAGGCTCCAGTGGGAGGGTTCGCATGGCACCACCGCGCCCAGTTCGGCAGACCCCTCACCACCGAAGGCTCCAGTGGGAGGGGGAGGGTTCGCATGGCACCACCGCGCCCAGTTCGGCACACCGAGCTCCACTGAAGGTTCCAGTTGGAGGGTTCCCATGATATTTTCGCGCCCAATTCGGTACACCCTCTCACACGGTTCGTGGCCCCATAGTGAGATCCACCGAAGGCTCCAGCGGCAGGGTTCGCATGGCACCACCGGTTCAATTCGGCACACCCCTCACGGTTCGTGGCCCCATGGGAAGCTCCAGCGAAGGCTCCAGTCGGAGGGTTCGCATGGCACCACCGCGCCCAATTCGGCACACCATTCACACGGTTCGTGGCCCCATAGGGAGCTCCACCGAAGGCTCCAGTGGGAGGGTTCGCATGGCACCAACGCGCCCAATTCGGCACACCCCTCACACGGTTCGTGGCTTCATAGGGAGTTCCGCCGAAGGTTCCAGTGGGTTTGCGTGCCACCACCGCATCCAATTTGGCACACCCCCTCACACGTCTCGTGGCCCCATAGGGAGTTCCGCCGAAGGCTCCAGTGGGGGGGTTCGCATGGCACCACCGCGCCCAATTCGGCACACCCCTCACACGGTTCGTGGCCCATGTGGAGCTCCGCCGAAGGCTCCAGCGGGAGGGTTCGCATGGCACCACCGCGCCCAAGGCGGCACGCCCCTCACACGGTTCGTGGCCCCATAGGAGGTTCCACCGAAGGTTCCAGTGGGAGGGTTCGCATTGCCACCGCAGCCAGTTCGGCACGCCCCTCACACGTCTTGTGGCCCCACAGGTAGCTTCACCGAAAGCGGTAACCCCAATTCGGTATTCGCATTTGCATATGGTTGGGTCCTTCGTGAGTCCAATTTCATTCTTTCCAAACCATCCTTTGGTGTTGGGTCCTCGTTTTGAAGAGACACCGCCCCGCGTCACTCCTCTCCTCCTCCCCCTCCCCCCTCCCATCATCATCATCATCATCATCATCATCATCATCATCATCATCATCATCATCATCATCATCATCATCATCATCATCATCAGCATCATCCTCCTCCTCCTCCTCCTCCTCCTCCTCACCATCATCATCATCATCATCATCATCATCATCATCATCATCATCATCATCAGCATCATCACCGTCACCATCAGCATCAGCATCATTAGCATCAGCATCATCACCACCACCATTATCATCATCATCCTCATCATCCTCCTCCTCATCATTATCGTCTACATCTTCATCGTCATCTTCATCCCTATCTGCATCTCCATCATCATCATCATCATCATCACCATCATCATCTTCATCAGCATCATTAGCAACAACATCACCATCACCACCACCACCATCATCATCATCATCATCATCATCATCATCATCATCATCATCATCAGTATCACCATAATCATCATCATCATCATCATCATCATCATCATCATCATCATCATCATCATCATCGTCATCGTCATCGTCATCATCATCATCATCATCATCATCATCATTCATCCGTCATCGTCATCATCATCATCATTCATCATCAGCGTCATCATCGTCATCACCATCTTCATCATCATCGGCATCGCATCATCATCATCATCGTCATCGTCATCGTCATCATCATCATCATCATCATCATCATCATCATCATCATCATCATCATCATCATCATCATCATCGTCATCGCCCGTTTCAGCACGCCCCGCTCACACGTTTTGTGGCCTTATAGGGAGCTCCACCTTACGCCCCAGTGGCACCGTCCACATGCGTCCGCCACACCCATTTCGGCTCACCCATCAGACGTTTCGTTGCCCCATAGGGAGCTCCACCGAAGGGCCCAGTGGCACCGTCCACATGCGTCCGCCACACCCATTTCGCGGCACACCCCTCACTCGCTTCGTGGTCCCATATGGGGCTCCACCGAAGGCCCCCGTGGCACCGTCGACATGCGTCCGCAACACCCATCTCTGCACACCCCTCACACGTTTCGTGGCCCCATAGGGAGCTCCACCGAAGGCCCCAGTGGCACCGTCCACATGCGTCCGCCACGCCGATTTCGGCACACCCCTCACTCGCTTCGTGGTCCCATCTGGGGCTCCACCCACTGCCCCAGTCACACCGTCCACACGCGTCCGCCACTCCCATTTGGGCACGCCCCTTACACGTTTCGTGGCCCTGCAGGGCGCTTCACCGAAGGCCCCAGTGGCACCGTCCACATGCGTCCGCCACACCCATTTCGGCACACCCCTCACTCGCTTCGTGGTCCCATATGGCGCTCCACCCGTGGCCCCAGTGACACCGTCCACATATGTCCGCCACTCCCATCTCTGCACACCCCTCACACGTTTCGTGGCCCCATAGGGAGCTCCACCGAAGGGCCCAGTGGCACCGTCCACATGCGTCCGCCAGACCCATTTCGGCACCCCTCACACGTTTCGCTGTCCCAAAGGGAGCGCCACTCAAGGCCCCAGTGGCACCGTCCACATGCGTCCGCCACGCCCATTTCGGCACACTCCTTACACGTTTCGTGGCCCCATAGGAGCTTCACCCAAGGCCCGAGTGGCACCGTCCGCATGCGTCCGCCACGCCGATTTCGACACACCCCTTACACGTCTCGTGGCCCCATAGGGAGCTCCACCGGAGATGATACTCACGTCTGCGGTACTCACAGTTGCATATGATTGGGTCCTTCGCCAGGCTAATTGTTGTTATTTTGTTTTTCCTAACCATCCTGTGGTGTTGGGTCCTCGTTTTGGCGAGACAGTGTCCCGCGCTCCTTCCTTCTTGCCTTCCTCCTCCTCTTCCTCCTCCTCCCCCTCCTCCTCCTCCTCCTCCTCCTGCTCCTGCTCCTTCTCCTCCTCCTCCTCCTCCTCCTCCTCCCTCCTCCCATCCCTGCCTCACACCCCTCACACGTTTCGTGGCGCCATAGGGAGCTCCACCGAAGGCCCCAGTGGGGGTGCCCACATGCGTCCGCCACACCAAGTGCAGGTGTTTCGTGGCCCCATATGGAGCTCCACCGAAGGGCCCAGTGGGGGTGCCCGCATACGTCCGCCACACCCAGTACAGCGTTTCGTGGACCCATAGGGAGCTCCACCGAATGCCCCAGTGGGGGTGCACCGCATGCGTCCGCCACACCCTGTACAGCGATTCGTGGCCCCATATAGGGGGCTCCACCTAAGGCCCCAGTGGGGGTGCCCGCATGCGTCCGCCACACCCAGTGCAGCGTTTCGCGCCCGCATAGGGAGCTCCGCCGAAGGCCCCAGTGGGGGTGCCCGCATGCGTGTCCGCCACACCCGGTACAGCGTTTCGTGGCCCCATAGCGAGCTCCACCGAAAGCCCAAGTGGGGGTGCGCCCGCCACACCCAGTGCAGCGTTTCGTGGTCCCATAGGGAGCTCCACCAAAGGCCCCAGTGGGGGTGCCAACATGCGTCCGCCACGCCCAGTACAGCGTTTCGGGGCCACATAGGGAGCTCCACCGAAAGGCCCAGTGGGGGTGCCCGCATGCGTCCGCTTCACCCAATACAGCGTTTCGTGGCCCCGCAGAGAACTCCGCATAATGCCCCAGGAGGAGGAGGAGGAGGAGGAGGAGGAGGAGGAGGAGGAGGAGGAGGAGGAGGAGGAGGAGGAGGAGGAGGGAGGGAGGAGGTGGAGGAGAGGAGGAGGAGGAGGAGGAGGAGGAGGAGGAGGAGGAGGGAGGGAGGAGGAGGAGGAGGAGGAGGAGGGGAGGGAGGAGAGGAGGAGGAGGGAGGAGGAGCAGGAGGAGGAGGAGGAGGAGGAGGAGGAGGAGGAGGAGCGGAGGAGGAGGAGGAGGAGGAGGAGGAGGAGGAGGAGGAGGGAGGAGGAGAGGAGGAGCAGGAGGAGGAGGAGGAGGAGGAGGAGGAGGAGGAGGAGGAGGAGGAGGAGGAGGGAGGAGGAGGAGGAGGAGGAGGAGAAAAAAGATGAGGACGGGTCGCCTAAGAAGCCTAAACCCTCCACTTCCGTCCGGCCAATTTGGTTTCTTTAGTTTTGCTGGCCTGGCGGCCCCCACGCCTCGGTTCTTGTGGCACCGCGCATCAGATCCCCACGGTGGCTGGTGACGTTGCACATCGGCATTCCGCTCGCCTCGGGGGTGGGAAGAGGGGTCACTCCCGGCTCGGGAGGGACTCTGCTTTTTAGAGGGGCTGGTCCTGGGATCTCGTTTGGGGAACCTCTTCGTCGCCGAGGCTCGCCGTGGCCAGAAGCGCCCCCCTTTCCTTATTCAGGGTTCCTCTGGGTACACGCCCGTCGTTGAAATCAGTCTGGATTCCCAGAACCCAGTCGGCTTCCAGCGCCCTCCTATTTCAAGAATCAACATGTTTTGGTTGTTGTTTGTTATTCTTTGGGTGGGCCCGAACCCAATCTACTTTATCCGCCTTCCTGTTGTATGTTTCCACCCATCTCTTCCGATCGGCGTGTAGCGCCCAGTGTATGGGGTCCCTCGCGGAGACGGGCGCTGCCGACCCCGTGGGGCTCTTCCGAGGACTGGCTCTTCTCAGGGGCCACTTCTTGACGTCTACAGCCGCAGCGACAGACCCCCCCTTGAAGGGGACATGTCGAGCCAGGATCTGCCATGACCCCCGATCGCTTGGGATGGAGTCCTTCCAGTAATCGTGACCTGTGTTCGCTTCGCTCGTGGGACTTCGAAGGGCACGGCTTGCTGCGAGATTCGTGACCTGGCCCCCCGATGTGTGTGTGTGTGTGTGTGCGTGTGCGTGTGCGTGTGTGCGTGTGTGTGCGTGTGTGTGTGTGTGTGTGTGTGTGTGTGTGTGTGTGTGTGTGCGTGATGCAGTGTGGCGCACGCACGGCACAGCTTCCGCCGCCGAAGTCAGCTTGCCGCAGAAGCAGAAGCGTGCCGCAGCTCTCGCAGCTTCTTGCGGGCAGCTCCTTTCGGGCAGCGTTCGGGCTCGGGAGGGGGTGCCGATGCCCCCTCGCCCAGCGTCGGGGAGAGAGGCCCCAGGGGGGAGGTGGCTCCGAGCGGGGGGAGGAGTGGGGCTGATGGAGGAGGAGGAGGAGGAGGAGGAGGAGGAGGAGGAGGAGGAGGAGGAGGAGGAGGAGGAGGAGGAGGAGGAGGAGGCTGAGGAGGCTGAGGAGGCTGAGGAGGAGGAGGAGGAGGAGGAGGAGGAGGAGGAGGAGGAGGAGGAGGGAGTGGGGTTTTGGAGGCCCGAGGTTGGTCGGTTGGTCGGACGGTTTCGTGGGGCCTCGGCGGGCTTCCGGCCTTCGGGTGCGCTGAGCAGCGGCCGTGCCTCGCCACAGGGGCGTTCTTCCGGGGGGTGCACGCAGCGTCACCGAGAGGTCTCTCGAGAGCCGAGAGGTGGCCGGACAGCTAGGGTGAAGTCGGGCCTGTCCCTCTACAGGGGGGAAATTAAAAATAGTAAAAAAATTGTCAGGGGATGAGTTGATTTTTGCTTATTTTTTAGGTTTTTCCATTTTTATTTTTGGTTTTTCGCCCGAAATCCGCCTGGAGGGGGACAGGCCCGAGCCGGGGGCAAGGCTAATGGGCGAGGTGCGTCGGTCCCGAATCGCCCACTGGTCGCCGACGGGGGCCCGATGGCCCACCTCGACCAGTTGCCTGCGGATTCGCCATCATGGGCCAATCGCCGATTCCAGCTCGACGCCTCCCACCCTGAGCCAGTCCCCCCCTCTCGTTTTCCCCTTCAGGATGGCCAGCGCCTCGGAAACGCAGGGGCAGCCGGTGTTTCGCCGTCACGGGCCTCTGTCGGGGAAGCGCCAAAAGGCTGCCGCCGCACGCCGACGGTCCCAGCAGGTGCGGATTGAGACGGCCTGGTCTTCGTGAGGTGTTTACCGCGGGAGTTCGCGCCAAATTTGAGGCCAGGTTAGGGGGCCACATGCGAACCCTACCCCTACCCCGAGGGTGGGGTTCACTTCGCTCGAGAGATCCCGAACGAAGTGAACCCCACCCTACAGGTCCCGCCGCCGTTTTTCCGCCGTTTTTTCGACGGCCCCGCCCGGCAAGTCCCAGCGCGTAGATCTCGGGTCTTATGCCTTCCCTGGCCGGAGGCTGGCTTCGGGGCCCGGGGGCCGTCAAGAAGCTGGTCGGGATGAGAAGCTGACCCCAGGAGGACGGGAGAGAGCAAGGGAGAGGATGATGACAATGATGATGATGATGATGATGCTTATGATGCTTATGATGATGATGATGATGATGATGCTGATGATGATGATGATGATGATGATGATGCTGCTGCTGCTGCTGATGCTGATGCTGATGCTGATGCTGATACTGATGCTGCTGATGATGGTGATGATGATGGTGATGATGATGATGATGATGATGATGATGATGATGATGATGACCATGATGATGATGGTGACCATGATGATGATGATGCTGATGATGCTTATGATGCTGATGATGCTGATGCTGATGCTGCTGCTGATGCTGATGCTGCTGATGATGATGGTGATGATGGTGGTGATGGTGGTGATGATGCTGATGATGACGATGATGATGGTGATGATGATGATGACGATGATGATGATGATGCTGATGCTGATGCTGATGCTGATGCTGATGCTGATGCTGCTGATGATGATGGTGATGATGATGGTGATGATGATGGTGATGATGGTGCTGCTTCTGATGCTGACGATGGCGATGGTGCCGACGGTGATGATGCTGATGATGAGGATGCTGATGATTATGATGATGATGATGATGATGATGATGATGATAATGATGCTGATGATGATGATGATGAAGATGATGATAATGATGATGATGATGATGATGATGATGATGATGATGATGATGATGATGATGATGATGATGATGATGATGATGATGATGATGATGGCGTTGGCGATGGTGCCGACGATGATGATGATGCTGATGATGATGCTGATGCTGGTTCGGATGATGCTGATGATGATGCCAATGACGACGGCTACGACGATGATTATGATGTTGATGATGATGATGATGATGATGATGATGATGATGATGATGATGATGCTTCTGCTGATGATGATGATGATTATGATGCTGAGGAGTAGGAGGAGGAGAATGCGGGTGCTCATGATGATGAGGCTGATGATGACCACGACGATGATGAGGATGATGGTGACCATGCTGACGCTGATGATGATGCTGATGATGGGGATGATGATGATGATGATGATGATGATGATGATGATGATGATGATGATGATGATGCTGATGATGATGATGATGATGACGATGATGCTGATGATGATGATGATGATGATGATGATGATGATGCTGATGATGCTGATGCTGATGGTGCTGATGATGATGACGACTACCACGACGAGGTGAGAGTGATGCTGCTGATGATGATGCTGATGCTCGTGCTGATGCTGCTGATGATGATTGTGATGCTGATGATGATGACGATGCTGATGCTAATGCTGATGCTGCTGATGAGGATGATGATGCTGATGGTGACCATGATGCTGCTGATGATGATCGTGATTATGATGACGATGCTGATGCTGATGCTGATGATGATGCTGACGATGCTGACGATGCTGCTGATGATGACGATGATGATGCTGATGATACTGCTGATGGTGGTGGTGATGATGATGAATGCTGACGATGTTGATGATGACGATGGTGCTGATGCTGATTACGCTGAGGATGGTGATGCTGATGCTGCTGATGGTGATTATGGTGATGTTTATGTTTGTAATTTCACTGGTGATGCTTCTGCTGCTGATGCTGATGATGATGATGCTGATGACCAGGACGAGGATGAGGACGAGGGCGAGGAGGATGATGATGATGATGCTGATGTTGATGATGATGATGCTGACGATGATGATTATGATGATGCTGCTGCTGCTGATGATGATGACGATGATGATGATGATGATGATGATGATGATGATGACGCCAATACTGCTGTTGCTGCTGATGCTGATGCTGATGCTGATGATGCTGATGATGATGATGCTACTGACGATGCTGATGCTGCTGATACTGATGATGCTGCTGATGATGCGGATGCTGATGATCATGATGTTGATGATGATGCTGATGCTGATGATGATGAGGATGCTGCTGATGATGATGCTGCTGATGATGCTGATGATGATGATGCTGCTGCTGCTGATGATGCTGATGCTGATGATGCTGCTGATGATGATGGTCGTGGTGGTGGTGGTCGTGGAGGGGGGGGGAAGAGGACGGCGGAGGATAGTGAGGAGGGGAATGATGCTGATGCCGATGATGACGATGCTGACGACGGCGACGACCAAGATGATGCTGATGCTGCTGATGATGCTGATGATGATGCTGCTGATGATGATGATGCTGATGCTGATGCTGATGATGATGCTGACGATGCTGATGATGATGCTGATGATGACGATGCAGATGATGATGATGATGATGATGATGATGATGATGCTGATGCTGATGATGGTGGTGGTGGTGATGATGATGATGATGCTTCTGATGATGCTGATGCTGCTGACGATGCTGATGCTGCTGCTGATGATGATGACGATTCTGATGATGATGAGGAGGATGATGAGGAGGAGGATGACGATGATGATGATGATGATGATGATGATGATGATGATGATGATGATGATGATGATGATGATGATGATGATGCTGATGATGAGGATGATGATGATGCTGATGCTTATGCTGATGATTATGAGGATGATGCTGATGATGATGTTGATGATGATGATGCTGATGCTGATGATGATGCTGATGCTGCTGCTGCTTCTGCTGCTGCTGCTGATGGTGACGACGATGAGGATGAGGAGGACGAACAGGAGGAGGAGGAGGACGAGACGGAAGAGGAGGAGGAGGAGGACGAAACGGAGGAGGAGGAGAAGGATGAGGAGGAGGAGGAGGAGGAGATGAGAAGCCCAGAGTAACTTTTGTATTTATCAGCGATGCTGCAACTCACCTTCCTGTCCAAAGTCCCCTCCTCACACTTTGCCACTCGCCTTTTCACTACACCAAGCGCCCCCTTGAAAGACCAGCCTCCTGTGGGCCTACCATCTGGGCCGTAGCCCTGGCTCGAAACGGAACCGTCGTGCACCCTGCGAGTGAGTGGCACGGGCAGCGGCCACCCCCATGCGTGTGAGTGCTGCGCACGTCTTTACGCAGTGCACACGCTTTGCCACGAGCTCGAGGGAGCCAACGGTGATAGTCCCGTTTTGAGAGGAGCCGCCCTGCGTCCGAGCAGCTGCTACCACATGCTGTGCACCACGGCGGGTGTGCTCGAGCGTGCCACAACAGCCAGAGAGCGCGCGGCGCCGCCCGCCGACCATGCTGGGCCTCTCCGTGGCCCCTGCCGCCCTTTGCGCCCGCCGCGCCTCTCCGGGAGGAGGAGGGGAGGCGAGGAGCAGGGGTGGACGAGGAGGAGGAGAGGGCTTGGAGGAGGGAGGGGAGGAGGGGGAGCGTAGGAGGGGTGCAGGGCGGGAGGAGGAGGGGGGACGAGGAGCAGGGGTGGAGGAGGAAGAGAAGGGGGCCTGGAGGAGAGAGGGGAAGAGGGGGAGCGTAGGAGGGGTGCAGGGCGCGAGGAGGAGGGGGGACGAGGAGCAGGGGTGGAGGAGGAGAAGGGGGCTTGGGGGAGGGACGGGAGGAGGGGGAGCGGGGGAGGGGTGCAGGGCGGGAGGAAGGCGGACGGGTGGGGCAGGACGGAGGAGCAGGAGGAAGAGGAGGGGTGGAGGGGAACGGGACGAGGAGGGGCGGAGGAGGAGGAGCGGGGGAGGGTTCCAGTGGGACGGAGGGGCAGCAGGAATACGTAGCACCCCGCAATTGCGGATAAGAGTGAGGGGGCGGGCGCGGGCGACGCGGGCGTCGTCAAGCCAGCGGACCTCGTGGCCCCCACCTTCCTTGTCGATGGCGCTCTCCTCCTCCTCGTCCTCCTCCTCCTCCTCCTCTTCCTCGTCTTCGTCCTCGTCCTCATCGTCATCGTCGTCCTCCTCCTCCTCCACCTCGTCCTCCTCCTCTTCTTCCTCGTCCTCCCTCTCCCCCCCTCGTCCTTCCATCATCGTCCTCCCATTGTCGTCATGTTCCTCCTCGTCGTCCTCCTCTCCTCTTCCCCCCCTCCCGATCCTCCCCCCTCCTCCTTCGTCGTCGTCGTCGTCGTCGTCCCCTTCCTCCTCCTCCTCCTCCTCCTCCTTCTCCTCCTCCTCCTCCTCGTCCTCCTGCAAAAGCAGCCCGCCGCAGGCGCCGAAAAATTGGTTTGTACACTGAACGTGGTTTGGGTCGCGGGTGGGCCGCGGGTTCTCCACCGGGAACGAATGCAAAAGATGCCCGCCGCAGGCGCCGAACAATTTGGTTTGTACCCTGAACGTGGTCGCGGGTGGGCCGCGGTCTCTCCACCTAGAACGAATGCAAAAAATGCCCGCCGCAGGCGCCGAAAAATGTGGTTTGTACCCTGAACGTGGTTTGGGTCGCGGGTTGGTCGCGAGTTGGTCGCGGGGTGGGTCGCGGGCTCTCCACCTGGAAGGAATGCAAAAAAGCCCGCCGCAGGCGCCGAAAATTGTTGGTTTGTACCTTGAACGTGGTTTGGGTCGAAGGTGGGTCGCGGGTGGGTCGCGGGGGGGGTCGCGGGGTGGGTCGCGGGTGGGTCGCGGGTGGGTCGCGGGTCGCGGGGTGGGCCGCGGGGGTGGGTCGCGGGGTGGGTCGCGGGGGGTGGGTCGCGCGGGTGGGTCGCGGGTGGGTCGCGGGTGGGTCGGGTGGGTCGCGGGGTGGGTCGCGGGGTGGGTCGCGGGTGGGTCGCGGGTGGGTCGCGGGTGGGTCGCGGGGTGGGTCGCGGGTGGGTCGCGGGGTGGGGTACGGGTGGGACGACGACAACAAACAACAACCAACAACCAACAAACAACAAACAACACACAACAACAACAAACAACAAACAACAAACAACACACAACAAACAACCAACAACAACAACACCAACAACAACACCAACAACAACAACAACAACACCAACACCAGTTACAACAACAACAACACCAACAACAGCACCAACAACAACATCAACAACAACAACACCAACCACAACAATAACAGCAACACCACCAACAACAACACCAACAGCACCACCAACAACACCACCACCAACAACAACACCAACAACAACAGCAACAACAACAACACGAATCCGCACCGCGGAATCCCACTTCAGCCACGCACCCAGGGACAGTGAATGACCGTTCGGCCCCCTCACTCTGATGATTAATTGGTGGAGGATGAGGAGAAGGGGGAGGAGGAGGGAGGCCGTGCGCACCGTCGGCCCAGCTTCCCGCGGAGGTCTGTTCCCGAGCAGCCGCTGGAGCGGGTGTCGTACTTGGCGGGCGCGCCCGCTTCTTTCTCAGTCCCTCCTCCTTTCCTTCTGCTTCGCCCTCGTCCTCCTCCTCCTCCTCCTCCACCTCTTTCTCATCCACCCTCCTTCTCCGTCCCGCCTCCCTCTTCCATCATCCTTCTCCTCCTCCTCTCAGGTGCGGTTCGAGCGGCTCACACGAACCGATATTGAACCAGCACCAGCTTTTGCCCTCCCAGGGCCACATACATAGGAATCATCGCGCCTTCCCTCTCTTCAAGGGCCCAGTACATGTCCAACTTTGAACATTCGTGGCACCGCAGACAGCGGACCAGTCATGCATAAGCTAGAGTTCTTCTCAGGATTATAGAAGCGCAGATGCCGATCAAGGGACACTACGCGTCGCCTCAGCTCTGCTCTCCTCAGCATTCGCAGCCTCCGCAGTGTGATGCGACGTCGTATGCCGCACGCAATGATCGCATGTCAGCCCTTCCCTCGCCTTCACTCCATGCCACTCCTCTCTCCTCCGATTACCAGGGCAACGCCAATCAGCCTCAGACGCACTGGATTTGCCTTCAGCGCGGCAGGGCCAGCACCAAATTCGATACCTTTTGCCTGGCTTGCTGCCCTCACCTTGGCAGAGGACCTCTTTGGACCTCACCCCCTCAGGGCTCAGATGCGTCGACCGTGCACCAAGGAGGAGCCACCACAGCAGCTCAGAAAGGGCAACAAGGGATCGACGGGCAAGTCTCGGGTCATGCCCACATGCGACCAAGCTGCTGCTTGGGTCGTTGCTGTGAGCGCGATGCCAGCTCGCGCTGGAGACCCGACCGAAGGTGGAGCACCAGCCTCGCCCCAGCATGCGCAGTCCCAAGAGAGAGAGACAGGCCGCCTGGCGAAGGAGATATCCAAGTCGGACTCAGCCAAGGGACGTACAGCGGGCACCCCGTTCGGGCAGAGGCAGCGGCGACAGTTCCAGATGGAGGGGCCGGTCCCGAGCAGGCTCCCAGCCCCTTCAAGGTGGGGTCGGTGCGGGCGGGTGCAGGCTAGGGCTCCCCCCTTTCTGGCACTTCTGAGCTCGAGCGTACTCTATTTCAAGATGCAACCCAGCCCAGCATGGTCAAGTTCTGTGACTCGTTAGAGGGGGCATGCTTGCTTCCTTCACTTCAGAGGAGGCACACGCGCATCCTGCATGGATATATCCCCCAGCAGACCTGGCCAGCCTGCTGGAGCATCGCGAGGCGCCTAACGTGTGCAGGGATGCGCCACTTCTTCAGCTCAGGTCTTCCGCCCTCCTGGGCCATTCGCAGCAGAGATTCAGTGACATCCGGCGGGAGAATGCACGGGCAAATTTTCAACTTGCGAATGCTCGTGACCCTCTCGCCAACCTCGAGGAGCAGCAGGCCACTGTTTCAACGCTACAGCACAAGTACGAGCAGTTAGCAACAAAGCAGAAAGAGGCTCTCGAGCAGGCCACGACAATGCTCACATGTTTCCGCCCCCAATCTCCCATGCTGCCTGCGAAGCTGGATGTGCCCATGCGTGCGGGCCCTGCGGCGACGGAACCTGGCTCCCAGTGCGAATGGCGTCCGCTGGCGCTGCTGGTGTACCCCTTCGCTGGGTCTCAATGGCCACAGGGCAGCGGAAGTTGCGACAGGGTGCCAAGCAGCTGCGGTGGCCGCCTACCATATGGACCTGGCGGTTGCCAGTGGTCTCCGTCCCCATGCGGGCTCCAAGTGTTCTCATCGACTTGTCCACCAGGTCCGTCGGTTTCGGTCCCAGGCCGTTTTCACTAAGGGGAGGTCTATAAAAGGGAGGTTTGTCCACCGCCGAGTCGTGCAGGAGGCAACGAGAACGATCACCCAGCAGTTCACTGCAGCATTCACGGCCAGGCAGCTGGAACTGGCCCCTGGTTCGGCACCCAGTGCTCCTGGGGGGGGGGGGGGCGGCTTCGGCCTCGTAGGCAGGAGCCTGCCCACGGCAGAGGAACATCTAACAGTTTCGAGGGCTTCCTGGTGCTAGAGAGGTTATTTATCTGCCCCCTTGAGGTGTATGCTGTACCGAGCTGGCACACGCATGCAACACTTTTGTCGCTGAAGTTAACGACGAGGCAAGGGTGCTGTAGCTTTCCCAGCTTCTCAGGGGTAACGTTAGGGAGAATAGGATCAGAGAGGGATGTATCGACCTTCAATTGCCCCTTTCATCGTCCTTGCCCTCATCGTCCTCTTTCTCTTCTACTCCTCTTCCTCGTCCCCGTCGTGATCGTCGCCGTCGTCGTCGTCGTCGTCGTCGTCGTCGTCGTCGTCGTCGTCGTCGTCGTCGTCGTCTTCCTTCTCCTCCTCTTCGTTCTCCTCCTCCTCCTCCTCCTCCTCCTTCCTCCTTCCTAAACGCTCCCCCTCACGGTGCTGGCCCCCCCCTACACGCTCCACCAAATCTCCATCCCGCGCCGATCTCTGACGACCCGGGGGCCCGCGGATTTGCCGGGCCTCTCCAGACGTCGTGGTCCGGGCGCCCGCGGAGGACCTCGGGGGCCCCGTCATCGGCCTGCAGACCTCGTGCCGTCTACACACGACCTCCTCCCTCCTTCCTCCTCTTCCTTCTCCTCCTCCTCCCTCCTCCCTCCTCCCTCCTCCCTCCTCTCTCCTCCCTCCTCCCTCCTCCCTCCTCCTCCTCCTCCCCTCCTCCTCCCCCTCTCCCTCCTCCTCTCCCTCCTCCTCCCTCCTCCCCTCCTCCCTCCTCCCTCCTTCCTCCTCCCTCCTCCCTCCTCCTCTTCCTCCTCTCCCTCCTCCTCCTCCTCCCTCCTCCCTCCTCCCCCTCCTCCCTCGCGGGGCGCCCCCGCGTCCGCCGCCTCTGCGGAGGGACGAGGAGGAGGAGGAGGAGGAGGAGGAGGAGGAGGGGAGGAGGAGGAGGAGGAGGAGGAGGAGGAGGAGGAGGAGGAGGAGGAGGAGGAGGAGGAGGAGGAGGAGGAGGAGGGAGGAGGAGGAGGAGGAGGATGAGGAGGAGGAGGAGGAGGAGGAGGAGGAGGCGGGAGGAGGGGGGAGGGGGGAGGGAGGAGGGCGGAGGGGGAGGAGAAGCAGGAGAGGAGGAGAGGAACGCGGGGACCGTTTCTTCAAAACGAGGACCCAGCAGCGCGCTGGCGCCTCCGCGTCCGCATGCTCCGCCCTTGCGTGCTGCCGACGCTTGCCCCTCTTGTGCCGCTCCGCGCCCGTGCTCCCGCCGCCTCCGCTCGAGGCCGAGGCGGCGGCGCGTCTCCAGGACGCCGCAGCCCGCCCCCCCACGCCGCGGCCTGAGCGGGCCGCGGCGGCGGCGCGGCCGCGGGGCGGCGATGGCCGCGGGGCGGGCGCCCGCCCGGGCGCCCGTGGCCCTGCTGCTGGCGGCGTGCCTCGTGCCCCGGGCCGCCCCGAAGGGCTGCTTCACGGGGAGCGCCGAGGCCCCGCGGGCGAGCGAAGGGCGACGGGCCGCGGCCCAGACGTGCTCGCGCGGTATCCGCGGACTCGAAGGAGAACAACTGCACGGCCATGCGCTCTCGGAGCTCCGCGTGGATTTCTGGGATCGGCGCCGGCCCCCCCTGGCGGCGCCTCTGGCCCCTGGCGCGCTCCGCACGCCAGGGGGTGGGGTCCAGCGCCGATCCATCAAGTCCGCGCGGATCTCCGAGAAATTATGTGTATGCAGTTCTTGACTCTCTGCGGACGAAGTGTGTTCACCGTGCCGCTTTGGCGTCTTCTGAGGCGTCGTGGGTCCTCGGCCCAGGGATGGTACGGTATATGGTCTCCCGGCCCTTAGAGCCGAACTGCTAATTACGCACCGTAGCTCGTTGGAGCGGGGCTGAAGTCACCGAGCGCGTTCCACTACTCGCAGAAGTGCCTGCTCGCAAACGTCCGAAACATACATGTCTGTATCGATGTAATGTATCGTGTCTCTTTCGCGGCGGAACCAGGCCACCTGCGAGTAGTTACTTTGCGAGTAGTGGAACGCGCTTGTCTGAAGTCGGGCATGTCCCTCTACAGGAGGAATTTTACATGAATAGTCAAGAATAGTCAGGGGACGATGTTTCCTTACCTAGGCTCTGCCTAGAAGGGTTCTTACTCGGTTTGCTTAAAGGGCCGGGCAGTGCTAAGCGCCCCGGGCGGTTCCCCCAGTTGCGCTCCTTGGGTGCTCAGCAACAACAAAAGCAAAGGCAAACGTGAGAGCAAAACCGAAGGCAAAACAAAAGCATAGCATAGCATAGCATAGCATAGCATAGCATAGCATAGCGCAGCATAGCATAGCGCAGCACAGCACAGCATAGCATAGCATAGTCTAGCCTAGCCTAGCCCAGCATAGCATTGCGCATCATAGCATAGCATAGCATAGCATAGCATAGCACAGCACAGCACAGCAGAACAGAACAGAACATAGCATAGCATAGCATAGCATAGCATAGCATAGCATAGCATAGCATAGTGCAGGACAGCATCCACTATTGCTGCTGGTATATATATATATATATATGGCAGCAGGAGAAGGAGGAGGACGGCGTTTACCGCTCCTACTAATCTTGCTTTCCTAGAGGCTCCAACTCCTAGGTAGGGTCGCACTGGGATAATTCGGTTAGTTTTGATGTCTTTTGAACATTTTCGGACTATTTTTTATTTTTCTGAAATCCGCCTGTAGGAGGACAAGTCTGACCTAACGCTTGTCCGTGAATGGGGGCCAAAACATGGAGCGTTGCATGGGTGCTGTGCCGTGCCATGGCACAAAACACGACGGGAGTGTTTTTTCTTGCCGCTCTCAGCCTCCAGGGTTAAAGTCGGGCCTGTCCCTCTGCATGGGGAGTATTCAAAAATTGTGAAAACAAACATGCTTTGGGAACGATTTGTTGTTATATTTTGAAAGCCATTTTGGAACATTATTTTGGGTGTTTAGAATTTGTCGTCCAAGATCCGCCTGTAGGAGGACGTGCCCGACCTAAGTCCAGGGGCCTTCGCCGGGCCCAGACAGGAGAACGGTGCAGGGTGGAACGCCGGCGCCCCCGGAGGCAGGGTTGGGACTTCCGGGGGCCCCAAGGCCCCGATCTAGCCTTCATTTCCAGCGTTCGGGGGGGGGGGGGGTCGGGGAACATTCTGCAACAAAAACACACACGGACCCTGTACCCCCCACCAAAACCCGCAGTTCGAGCCGAATTCGGGTCTTCGGGTTGGTTTGGGGTGGTCTGGTAGGCAGTCAAGGACATGTCTCGGGGCTGGACAGAACCCCCAACAGTGACACGTCGATCAGTGAATTGTCCGTTTTCGGTTCTCGAGAGGGCGCCGTGGCGGTTCTTTTCCATCCTTGTGCTCGCCAAGTTTGGGCCTCAGGTCGTTTTCGCTAAACCGCGTTTTACGAAAGGGGGGTCTGTCCATCCCCGAAATGTCCGCGCCCGCGGCCTCGCGGGCTGTGCCCCCGGGCCGCGGCCCCGCGGGCCGTGGCACGGCCGCTCGTGGTGTGCCCGGGGACGGGCGGGCTTCCGAGGCCGCCCTCGGCCTCCCGGGGGCCGCTGCCTCGCGGTAGGGTCAGGAGGGGAAAAGCACACGGACACAACTCATCGGCGATTCCCAGAAAATATGGGAAAATATGGGAAGTGTGGGGGGGAAGATAAGCACCCAGAAAATATGGGAAAACATGGGGGATATTTTTATTTGTGTGTATTTATTTGCGTGTCCCAGTTCCCTTTCCTAGGGGCCCGGCCACAGGAATCCTTGCACGAGAAACCCAACCCTGAGACACCAGGACGTCCATTGATTTTTGGTGTGGGGACGTCACGCGTTCCATGTGATCGCTTTTTTATGCACTGTTTTGCCGATCGGCGCGGGCCCTCGCACCTCCCCCCTATGGAGCATGGAGCAGATCTTGGCAATTTTTTGCGCCTGTTTCGGGCGGGCGGAGCCTCCCCCAGAGGCAGCACTCTTGCAGGCAGTCGCACTAGGCAGAGGTCCAGAGCCAGACCCTCTCCCTCCCCCCTTCCGCCCAGTGTCGAAACGCCCCCGAAAGCAGAGGCCCAGAGCCGAGCCTTCTGCGCCACCGTAGGAGCCCGACCACGAGCATCCACAAGAAACCCAAGCCTGGAACCGCAGGACGCCCACTGACTTTGGCGTTGCAGCGTCGCGCTGTCCTTGGCGAAACCATCGGAGCCCAAGACGCCCAGGGAGGAGGAGGAGGAGGAGGAGGAGGAGGAGGAGGAGGAGGAGGAGGAGGAGGAGGAGGAGGAGGAGGAGGAGGAGGAGGAGGAGGAGGAGGAGGAGGAGGAGGAGGAGGAGGAGGAGGAGGAGGAGGAGGAGGAGGAGGAGGAGGAGGAGGAGGAGGAGGAGGAGGAGGAGGAGGAGGCGGAGGAGGCGGAGGAGGAGGAGGAGGAGGAGGAGGAGGAGGAGGAGGGGGAGGGGGAGGGGGAGGGGGAGGGGGAGGGGGAGGGGGAGGGGGAGGAGGAGGAGGTCTCGGTGGAGGCAGAGCGGGCGCTTCCTGGCGTGTGCCTCTCCGCTGCAGGGGGGGCAGGCGGCCTCCCCGTCCTGCCGCGGGCCCCGCCCGCGGCCGGTCTCGCCAGTGCGGCTCCGCGCCTCGCCCACGGCCGCCTCTGTCTCGCGTGCAGTATGGGGTGCGAGAGCGTGTGCGTAGACTGAGGGCGTCGAGTGTGGGCGCGAGTGTGAGAGGCGAGTATAGTCGGGGCGCTGAAGAAGGAACCCTTTTCGCTGGGGAGGGGCTCGGTGTTCCTCGATTGCTTCACAGTTTGCCTTCGGTTTTCCTGAAGTTTCCCATGGGGAATCGAAGTTTAACTTGTGGGAAAGAGGGGCCTCGTTCCTTAGTTAGGGTTCCTTAGGTCAACGCCCCGACTGTATGGAGTGCGGGTGTCGGCATGGCGTGTGGGCGCGAGTGTGTTCGGCGAGGGTGGGCGTCGAGTGTGGTGCGTTTAATGGCCTCGAGCTGGTGCTGGCCCTCTCAGACATACACAAGGTTCAGTCGTGGCCGTCCCTCTACGGGGGGAATGCCCAAACGTAGGCCAGCAAAGAATCGGGGGACGATCTTTTCGGCTCCTCTCGACACTCTCCTTTTGAACTTCTGGTATCTTTTTGTATCCTTCGTTCACGATCCGCCGGCAGGGGGACATGCCCGACCTGAGGGTAGGGCCCCCGCCCGCCCGACCCGCCCGCCATGGTTCGGGCTGGACGAAAGGGGGGGGATTGGGAAAGGGTGGGTTGCGAAATTTGCTGCGTGCAGCTGTTTTCGGCCTCACCGAGGGGCCCATTCCTCGACACATGGCCGCCTCCGGCGCCGGGAGGCGCTGGGAAAATCAGCTGCGTGAGCTGATTCTCCCCCCGCCCCTTTGCTATGCCCCCCTTTCGCCCGCCCGCCGTGGCCCGCCCGCCCGGCCTGCCGGTGAGGGTCCTTCTCGGCAGGCCGAGGGGCACACGCTTCACACGGGCAGAGACTTCGGAGCTCCACGGGCCGGCGAGGATCGGCGCCGTGCTTAAAAATCGGGCGTGCCCCCCCTGCAGGAGACATCTTCACAAGTAGGCAAAAAATCGTCTGAAGACGATCTGTCGACTATTGATGACCATTTTCGAGCTTCGTTTGAGTGTTCTAAATTTTTCTGCCCACAATTCGCCTGTAGGGGGACATGCCCGACCTAACGCTGGGCCCCCCTGGGCGCGCTCGGCGCGCCAGGGAGGGAGGTCCAGCGCCGATCCAAGAAATCCGCGCGGAGCTCCGAAGCTTTATGATTATGAAGCTTCTGTTCCTCTAGTAGGGGGCCTTGCATGCCGTCGCAAGTCCGTCTTGAAGGTGCATTCGCTGGCGCTGGCGTCTGGTGATCGATGGCACAACGCAGATTTAGCGTCGAGTAGCGCCGAATGAGCGCCGATTAGCGTAGATGAGCGTCGGTTGGCGTCGGTTGGCGTCGATTGAGTCAGCAAGATGACATGGGATGCCACAGACGGGTCCGCACGCGGCTTGCTCGCTGGCAAGCCCGCCCGCTCGACCCCGCTCACTGGGGCCCCGCCCGCTCGCCCCCGTCCCGTGGGGGTCCCTCCACCTGGGCCCGCCCGTGATGGTCCGCTCGCTCGCCCGCCTGCTGCAGTGTCCTGCCCGCCCGACCCGCCCGTGAGGGTCCCGCCCGACCGACCCGCCCGCCAGCCTCCCGCCCAGTGCGAAACCGGCCCGGGGCGAATTTGCCCCGGGCGATGGCGACTCGGGCGCCCCTGCCAGCCCCCAGGGCCACCTGGAGGGTTTTCTCCGCAGGGCTTAGGGGGACCCGTCCTTCCCCTCCTCCTCCTCCTCCTCCTCCTCCTCCTCCTCCTCCCCCTCCTTGCCCTCTCCTCCTCGGATCGCCTATACGGCCCCGGGGGAAGCCGCCCCGGGCCACCGCGCCCGGCAGCGACCCGGGACGGCGAGGCCGGTGCCCAGCGGGGCCGAGCCCTCTCGGAGGGTCTCCGCGCCACGCGCGGCGAGCACGTCGCCACGCGGTCGGCTCCGTCGTCGTCGTCGTCGTCGTCGTCGTCGTCGTCGTCGTCGTCGTCGTCGTCGTCGTCGTCGTCGTCGTCGTCGTCGTCGTCGGGAGGCCGCTCCCGGGCCCGTCCGACGGCTGAGTTCGAGCGGACTCGATCATCGGGGGCGGAAAAGAGGGGGGTGATGACTGGGGGGGGTGGATATCATGGCGTGGGCCATTATATTTCCCCAGATTTCATGGCGCCCCTCCTTATTTCATTACGTCCCTGGCCCCCACGCTGGGCCGCGCACATGCCGCTGGTCATGATTTGCACCCCCTCTCTTGGACCCCCCCTCTTGGCCGCTCCCGAGATCGCGCATGCCCGTCGCCATACCCTCGCGTCAAGTCGGGCGTGCCCCTCCACAGGAGTGCTTTTCCAAAGCAGTCAGACAATAGCCAGGGGAGGGTTCGTCTATGATTCTTGGACCCTTTTCTTTGGGTATTCCGAATTTTGCTCTTTTTGGGGTATTCCTAATTTTTGGGAAAAATTAGCCTGGGCATTTTTTGTGTATTCCCAGTTTTGCTCAGAACTCTGCCTGCAGGGGGGCGTGCCCGACCCACGTGCCCTCGCGGTCTGGGCACCAGCTGCGCGGTCCCGCGCGGCTGCGCGGCCCCAAGGGGAGGGCGTGCTGCGCGGGGGCACCCGCGGATGCGCCGCCCTGTATCCGCTCCGCGTCCGTTGCCGAGGAGTTCGGACCACGACGCCGTGGATGCACGGATTGTGTCTCCCGTCTCGGAGGTGGCTCGACCTCCCAGATTGACACGTCGATTGGCGACTTGGCCGTTTTCGGTTCGCGAGAGGGCGTCGCGGCCGTCATTGTTGCGGGTCCAGGTGCGTCGGTTTCGGTCCTAGGCCCTTTTTTTTAAAGGGTGGTTTACTACAGGGAGGTTTGTCCACCGCCGACCATCCACCGCGGGTCGTTGCCGAGGAGTCCGCACCGCGACGCCGTGGATGCACTCGGGTTGACCCCAAAGGGGGTCCAGCGACAAGGGGATGGTGCAATGGATTTGGTGCAATAGATCTGTGAGGTTGCAATACAATTGGGGCGTGCAATGCAGTCTGGGGCGCAAACGTATTTCCGGATTTCCCGCGTGAAAGGAACTCGTCGCAATACAATGCAATACGATTCTCCGGCGCAATATATTTGCAACACCGTTGCCCCAAATCTATTGCACCACCGCCTTTCAGCTGGACCCCCTTTTGGGTCGACCAAATGCACGGATGTGTCTCCCATCCACGAGGTCACCATGGCCGACGGGAGCCTGAGGCCGCTGCAAGAGGTCATCGGAGGAGGAGCGCAACGAACTCGGCGTCATCCCAACATACAAATACTAACCGCATTTCCGGTTATGTGAGCGTCGCCCCCCCAGGGGCGGCGCCCGCACCGAGAAATCTTATAGTGTATGCGTCGTGGCGGGCGCTTTCTGGCCACACCGCTCGGGAAACGATATACTACAAGATGAGTATACTATATGTTTGGGTCGGACGCGCGCCTCCAAGCAGGACGTGTAGTATGAGTATGTCTCTGTGCACCCCCCGACCCGATGCCGATGCCCCTCGCTCGTCTCCGTCCTGGGCCTGACTCGCCGCCTCGGAGTTCTGGTGAGCACGCACCCGGGAGAGGCCCGGGGAGTGGTGGTATCGGTATCGTTCGGCGCCTAAGGAAAGGGGGTCAATGCAAACGGGGGTCAGCCAGAGCGCCCGATCTTGCAGGATCCTGCAGGGCCAGGGTCGCACTTGTCCAGGTCTGGGTGCATGATGCTGCAGGATCCTTCGTGTTGACCCGGGTTTGGGCGCAGGATCTTGCAGGATCTTGCAGGATTCTGCAAGGCCTGACTGAGCCGGGTCTGGATCGACCCGGGTCAGAAGATCCCCGAAGCTTTTTTGCGAGGCGGGGATTTACGCAGAATCACCGCCTGGGGGGTCATCTTCGGGGACGCCGGCAGACGGTGGTTCTGGATGACCGCCTCCCTGCCTCGGGCGCTTGTTCCCCCAAGGTCCGGGCGGGGGACGAGGTGCTGTCGTGGGACGAGAGCCTGGGCCGGCTGGCACCGTCGGTGGTGCAGGGGACGCCGTCGTTCCTGCGCGCCGCGTCCGAGGTGGTGGAGCTGGAGCTGGGCGCGTCGGCCGCCCGGGGGGCGCGCTCGCCCGGGCGTCTGCTGCACGCCACCGTGGACCACCCGTTCTGGAGCAGGACTAAGTCGGGCCTGTCCCCTACACGAGGAATATTCAAACATAGACTATGTAGAACATAATCCCCATGCTATGTTTGAACTATTAGTTCAAACATAGTACGGGGATTAATTGTTCAGTATTTTTTGACCATCTGGGAGTTTTTTTTTGTTTTTGTTTCTTTTGTCAAATAAGTATGTTTCGTCACACGCCCGACTTTAGAGCAGGAGCAAGGGCGCTCTGGTGTCGCTGCAGCCCGAGGCCACCGACCGCGAGTACGGCCTCCGGGCAGCCGCGCTGGTGCCGGGCGAGGAGCTGGAGAGCCCAGAGGCTGCCGCGGGCGGTGCGAACGGCCCGCGCGTGCTGGGCCTGGCGCAGGCCTCGGCGGCGCTGCTTCGAGGCGGACGCCTCCACGGCGCGGCCAACAGGAGCCACGTGGAGGTGAGGACGCTCTGCCTGCACCCCCTGCACTGGTTCTTTGTGCAGGGCGTGCGCGTGCACAACAAGGGGTGCTTTGCGCCCTGGGTCGGGGTGCTCATGGGCGATGGCACGGAGAGGGCCATCTCCTCGGTCCAGGCTGGCGACACTGTGATGTCATGGGACAGTTCTTCGGGCTCGCTGCAGCAGGCCCATGGGGTATTATCATCTTCTTACTGTGGAGCAAGCGTTAAGCCTAAGCAGGTGTTAGTTCCCTTAAGTCGGTGGCTCTCACCTGCATCTTGTGGAAGGGGCACCCCTTCCTGTTCGGCTCGTGCCGTGGGCTTGTGGTCGGTTGGCTGGTTGCTGGGCAGGCTGGTGTAGCAAGGGAGGGACGAGAGCGCACTCGTGTGGACGGTCCCCCCCTTACCCTTGCAAACGCTTGGCATCGCTCGGACGTGTGCATTTTTCCTTCGGCGAGGACCATCGAGGAGCATCCTCGATCATTTGGCGAAACACCACGCACGAAACCGAAAAACACATAGGAAATGGACGTCCGAGCGATGGCCAGAAAGGGAGAGGGGGAGCTTCCGAAGCGATTCCCCCCCCTCCCCCGGTTGCAGCTGGCGGCCCCTCTCTGCTAAAGCGGGGAGGGCCTCCGAAGCTGCCCCCCCCCCCCTCCCTTTTGACGCCAGGGGTGCGGCTGGGCTGCCCTTTCCGAGGGGGGGGGGGAGGGGCTTCCACCCGAACGAGGGCAACCTGCAACCTTCTAGAACCAAATCCAATCACCTCAGTTCGAAATTGTAGCCCTGTTGGTACCACTTCCAACCACTCGAGGAGAAATCCCAACCAACCTTCATGAGGGCGGTGATGATGCTGATGCTGATGCTGATGCCGATGCTGATGTTGACGACGCCGATGACGATGACGATGACGATGACGATGACGATGATGATGATGATGATGATGATGATGATGATGATGATGATGATGATGATGATGATGATGATGATGATGATGCTGATGCTGATGCTGATGATGATGATGATGATGACGATGATGATGATGATGATGCTGATGATGATGATGATGCTGATGCTGATGCTGATGCTGATGATGCTGATGCTGATGCTACTGATGATGATGCTGATGATGCTGATGATGCTGCTGCTAATGCTGATCTGATGCTTATGATGCTGATGATGCTGCTGGTGCTGATGATGATGCGGCGGATTCTGATATGATGTTTGATGCTGATGCTGCTGATGATGATGATGCTGCTGCTGCTGCTGCTGATGATGATGATGATGATGCTGGTGGTGATGATGCTGCTGATGATGATGATGGCTATGTGAGCTCTCGTATTATTACATTCTTGAAACCCTAAATCCTCGAGCCCGTAAGCCCTGAAACCCTTAAGCCCTTAAACCCTCAAACCCTTTCAGGCCCTCAAATACCTTAACCACTGAAACCCTTATCCTTACAGCCTTGCGGCTGGAAGCCCTAAAACTCTTGAGCCCTCTAAGGCCTTAGAGCCTTCAATACCTAAACCCTGTAAACCCTTAGGCCCTTGAATCCTTCAGCCATGAAGGCTTTAACCATTTAGTCTTTTAAAGGGATCCTGACCTTTAAGCCCTGAGACCGTTAATCTCTTAAACCTGTCAGGTGCTTCCATTCTACGGCCTTAAGCCCTTAAGCCCTCAAGCCCTTGAATCCTTACAGTAACATCTCGGGGCAGTCCTGGTACACATTCCAACCCGGGCAGTCATGTTAGCTTCTGGATAATCGGTGCAGGCGCAATTATATTATTCGATTTCTGGATATCCTATCATCGCTACCCAGTCAGAATCAAGTAGTGACGTTTTTTGGCTGGTTGGAAGTACTAGTCTGTCTTTTCGAGCCAGTTGGGGAACATCTTCCAGTCGGTTGGGATTCGTCTCAGTCGGTTAGGATTTGAACAGCATGCTGCTTCCACCCCCCCACCCCTTTTGAAGCGGCAGGTAGGCCCAAGCTCCGCTCCCTCCCTTGTGAAGCAAGGGGTCCCGTTGCCAAGGGTGAGGGGCTTCCCAACCTACCCCTGTCTTCCTCCCCTTTTTGAGGTCGGCAAAGGTACGACCGGGCTCTCCCTGCAAAGGGGGCGAGAGCCCGCCCCCCCAACCCCTCCCCCCCCCCCCTTTCCTCGCTCGTGAAGCCAGGGGCCCTCCTGCCAGAAAAGGAAGGGTCGGGCCTCCGAAGCTCCCCCCTCCGAGCCGACGATTCGGCCGCCGCCCCTCGACCAGCCAGAGACCGCCAGCGACAGGGAGGAGGGAGGTGCAGGGATCGGGGCTCAAGAGACGGGGGGTCAGTGCGAACGGGGGTCGGCCAGAGCGCCCGATCTTGCAGGATCCTGCAGGGCCAGGGTCGCATTGACCCGGGTTTTGGGTGCAGGGTCCTGCAGGTTCTTGCAGGATCCTCCGCATTGACCTGGGTTTGGGTGCGGGATCTTGCAGGATTTTGCAGGATTCTGCAAGGCTTGACTGACCCGGGTCTGGATTGACCCGGGTCAGAAGATCCCCGAAGGGAGGGTGGATCAGAGGCAGCGTTAGGGGGGGATAGGCCCAGGGGGGGAATCTATCGACCATGGATCGCCGACAGGGGCCAGATAGCCCACCCCGCCAAGGAACCTGTGGTTGTGTTATCGGGGGCCCATCGCCGTTCTGTCGGCGATGTGTCGCCGATTCCAGGTCGATGTCTCCCCCTGTGCCAGTCCCCCCCTGCCCCAGACATCTGGCGTTTCGAACTTTTCGAGGCACGGGCTCCCGACTTCTCGACCACTTCCCCGCTACCGTTTCTTCATCACGGGCCGTTCTCTGACGCTCCCGAGGCCTGGCAAGGGCCCCGAGGCGCCGAAAACGATGAAACACCCCTGTCACCACTTTTCCAGACGCCGGATGTTTGGGATCACTGCCCTTCAGTCCCTGACCTTCGAGGAAGGCTAAAAAATAGCACCTGGACCTAGATACTCAACATCCCATCGAGGTTTTAAGCAGTCCAGATAGGTCTACAGGTTTGGAGTGCTATTTTTTAGCACTCTGGAAGGTCAGGGGTGGACGAGGCTCCCCAGCAGGCCCGAGTCCGGAGCCGAGAGTCCTACCCCGCCCGCGACCTGTTCCAGGTGCTGCTCGTTGCAGCCGAGGGCCAGGCCGCGCCACCGCCGCCGCCGCCGCCGCCGGCGCCGCCCGCCGCTGCCGCCGCCGCCGCCGCCGCCGCCGCCGCCGCCGCCGTCGTCGTCGTCGTCGTCGTCGTCGTCGTCGTCGTCGTCGTCGTCGTCGTCGTCGTCGTCGTCGTCGTCAGTGTCCTCCTCGTGCTCCTCTGCATCCTCGTCCCTGTCTTCGTCGTTTGCGCTGTCCTGATCGTCCTCTTGCTTCTCCTTCTCTTCCTGCTGCTGGTGCTGCTGCTGCTCTTCGTCGTCGTCTCAGTCGTCCTTGTCGTCGTCGTTGTACTCCTGCTGCTGGTCGTCGTCGTCGCCGTCGTCGTCGTCGTCGTCGTGGTGGTGTTGGTCGTCGTCGTCGTGGCCTTCGCTGCCGGCCAAGAAGCCCCCCGCCGCCAGCGCCGCGCTTCCTCGAGCCGCGCCCAGCCGCGGCGACGGGAGGGCCACGAACACCGCCCAACTGCCGCCGAGCCGACCACGACGCCGCCGACGGCGGCGCGCCTCGCAACACGCTGCAGCCTCGTGGGGCATCTCACGACGGGTGCCCTGGCCTCCACCTCTCCGCGGCCGCGCCGCACCGACCTGCGCTGGCCCCTCGCGGGGCCCCGAGAGGCCTCGAGAGGATCCACGATAAACACTCAAGAGGCCCCCCCTGCGCTCCCAGAGGCCCCCCCGAGGCACCCGAAACGCTCGAGAGGGGCCGCCCCCGCGCGCAGAAGACCGCAGCAGCGCCCCGATCCCCCGGGGGGGCGGCGGCCGCGGGCCGCGCCGGCTGCGGCGGCGGCGGCGGCGACGGCGACGTGGCCGCGGCGCGAGGCCCTCGCGGCGCGCCGGCTGCACGGCGCCGGCGCCGGCGCGGGGCCGCCCCGGCGCGCGGCGCCGCTGGTGCTCACGGGGGACCACCCGGTCTACAGCGCGAGGCGTCGGGGCCCTCGCCCTCGTCCTCGCGGGGGGTCTCTGGAGGAGGGGGGCCTGCGCGGAGGCCTGCGTGGAGGCCTCCGGGCAGGGCTCGTGTCGATCCCTCCGGTGCGAAGCGGCTTCGGCGGCTTCCGATTCCGATGCGATCCGGCTTTGCAGGTCGATTTGGCCTCCCATGTCTTACTGGAGACAGGAGCCCGCCGGTTTCCGCCGATTCGGCTTTTCCCGACTCGGCTGCCGATTTCTGCCGATCCGATTCATGTCGATCGCCGATCCGACTTCTCGATTCGATTTTGGGCTCTCCGGTTCTGGGCTCTCCTGTCCGGGCGTGCTCCCGAGACCCGCGGAGCCCCCTTCAGACCTGTGGAGACCTTCCGAGGCGGCTGTCGTCGTCGTCGTCGTCGTCGTCGTCGTCGTCGTCGTCGTCGTCGTCGTCGTCGTGGTCGTCGTCGTCGTCGTCGTCGTCGTCGTCGTCGTCGTCGTCGTCAACGTCGTCGTCGTCGTCGTCGTCGTCGTCGTCGTCGTCGTCGTCGTCGTCGTCGTCGTCGTCGTAGGTTGTCCACGTCGTGGCAGCGCGCACAAGGCGCTCGTTTTCGGGCGTTTTCGTCGGATCCTGGGTGCTTCCCAGGCCCCCTCGGGTCGGGAAAAAAATAGCGACGGAAAGTTCTTGGCAATTTTCGCTTCTGAGGGCCCTCACTAGGCCGCAGGACCGTCAAACAAGGGCTCGGGATGGAAACCCAGTGCAGGGGAGTGGGTCGAGACCTCTGGGGGTCGATGCTGCGCCTCGGCGGCGCGCACAAGGGGTCCGTTTTCTGACGCACCTTTCGTGAGCCCGAGGGGCCCCAGAGGGGCACGAAAGGTCACGTTTTTTCGCCCCTCCACCCATCGCCCCACCATACAGCAACGCCCGTGAGTGCTCTCCAGCAGCTCCGTCTCGCCGAGGGCCGTCTGGCGGTGCCCAGATCGTCTGGGGCGGCCGCCCAAGGTCCGGGTCGTAAAATTCTGCTCCGCCTGCCCATCGTCGTCCCCCTCCTCGCCCTCGTCTCCTTGTCCTCCTCATTCTCCCTCACCCTCTCCTCTTCCTCCTGGCGATAACGATGATGATGGTGAGGACCACGGTGATACTGATGCTGATGATGATGCTGCTGATGATGCTGACGCTGCTGATGATGAAGATGTTGATGATGCTGACGATGGTACTGATGATCCGAGGTGAGGTGGTGAGATCGAAGTGGAACGGAGAGCCCCCCTACCGGGAAATCGATTTCGGTTTCGTGTTCGTGCGTGCCGTGCGCGCGGGCGAGGCGAAGCTGCGCGGGCGGGCGAGAGGAAAGTCTCCTGTGGCTGAGGCGCGGCCGGACCAAATGTGTCTCTTCTGGGCGGCCGGTGGCGCGCGGTGTCCCGCCGGTGTCCCGCTGCTGTCCCGTCGGTGTCCCTGTGGCTGAGGCGCGGCCAGACCAAATGTGTCTCTTCCGGGCGGCCGGTGGCGCGCGGTGTCCCGCCAGTGTCCCGCTGGTGTCCCGTCGGTGTCCCTGTAGCTGAGGCGCGGCCAGACCAAATGTGTCTCTTCCGGGCGGCCGGTGGCGCGCGGTGTCCCGCCGGTGTCCCGCTGGTGTCCCGTCGGTGTCCCGTCGGTGTCCCGATGATGATGTGGATGATGATGATGATGATGATGATGATGATGATGATGATGATGATGATGATGATGATGATGATGATGATGATGATGATGATGATGATGATGATGATGATGATGATGATGATGATGATGATGATGATGATGATGATGATGATGATGATGATGTTGGTGTGTTGTTGATGATGATGATGATGATGACGTCGATTGTGAGATCGATTGTGACATCGATAGTGAGACCGAATGTGAGATCGATTGTGAGATCGATAGTGAGATCGATTGTGAGATTGATAGTCAGATCGATTGTGAGATGATGATGACGGTAATGATGATTATGATGATGATGGTGCCGAGTGAAAATTGCCGAGTGAAACTCGATAATGAGATCGATTGTGAGATCGATAGTGAGACCGAATGTGAAACCGAATGTGAGATCGATTGTGAGATCGATTGTGAGATCGATAGTGAGATCTACAGTGAGACCGAATGTGAGACCGAATGTGAGATCGACTGTGAGATCGATTGTGAGATCGATAGTGAGATCGACAGTGAGACCGAATGTGAGACCGAATGTGAGATCGATTGTGAGATCGATTGTGAGATCGATAGTGAGATCGATAGCGAGATCGATGGTGATATCGATAGTGAGATCGAATGTGAGATCGATTGTGAGATCGATAGCGAGTTCGATTGAGTGAGACGTTGGTTCCCCCTCCCCCTCACCTCCTTATCACCCGCAGGGTGGTCGTATAGGTAATGATGATGCTGATGCTGATGATGATACTGTTGATACTGATGATGATGCTGATGCTACTGACGACCAATATTACGATGCTGATTGGGTTGGCGATGATGATGGTGATGACGATGATGACGGTACTGGCGATGCCGATGGTGACGATGACGATTGTGATGACGACGATGGTGACGACGAGGAGGATGCTGACGAGGTTGCTGATGAAATGGATGATGATGGTTATGCTGACAATGATGGTTGCGATGATTACATATGCCGGTGTTACTGCTGCTGCTAACGACGACGACGAGAATGATGATGATGACGATGATGATGCTGCTGCTGATGATGCTGCTGCTGCTGATGATGATGATTCTGATGATGACAATGCTGCTGCTGATGATGATGATGATGATGATGATGATGAGGATGATGATGCTTACGATCATGAATCTTAGATTGATGCCATTTCTGGATTTTGTTACGATCGTGGTGGTGGTGATGATGTTGGTGCTGACAATGATGATGAGGTGCATGCGGCAGATACCGACGATACTGCTGCTGATGATGATGGGGATACTGGTCGCGATTATGGTGATGAGTAGGTCCATGCTGATGATAGTGATTCGGCTGATTTTGATGATGGTCGTGGTGCTGATTTTTAGGTGGAGGTGGAGGAGGATGGAGCAGGAGGAGTTCGCAGAAAGGATGATGATAAGTCATTTCCCTCCTCCTTCCACTTCTTCTACCCCCTCCTCCCTCCCTCCCTCCTTTCCTCCCTCCCCCCCTCGCTCCTTTCCTCTCTCTCTCTCTCGCTTTTTGTTTGTTGTTGCTCTCTCTTTTTTCTCTCTCATTCTCTCTCTCTCTCTCAATTCTCAAGCTCTTCTCACAATTTGTCCCTGGATCCCTCTCGCTGTCCATCCTGGGCAGTTTCTCAAGCCGCGTCCAGCTGTAGCGACGAGAGAGCCTCCAGGAACGCCCCAACCCAACAATTGACGACGTCGACGTCGTCGTCACCGTCTGCGGCGTCAGGCAGCAGGGACTTGTGTCGCTGAGGCCGGAGCACACCTTTGAGCGCTACGGTGTGACGGTGGGTGGCCCTGGGGGCCCGTCCCGCAACCCGCCGATCCAGTCTTCCTTCTCCTTCTCCTTATCCTTCTCCTTCTCCTTCTCCTTCTCCTTCTCCTTCTCCTTCTCCTTCTCCTTTTCCTCCTCCTTCTCCTCTTCCTTCTCCTTCTCCTTATCCTTCTCCTTTTCCTTCTCCTCCTCTTCGTCCCCATCTTTCTCCTCCTCTTCCTCCTCCTGCTCCTCCTCCTCTTCTCTCTCCCTCTTCTGTCTCTCCGTAGGCACTTTGGTTCAAGACATTTTTGGCTCAAGTTCTGAGGTTCCCCGCGAGTCAAGCAGATGCCGCTGTTCCGCGGCCAGCTTCCACGGCTTTCTTTCGGTGCCCGGTCCGTCCCGGTGCATCGCCTGCCAGCCGCGCTATCGACTGCAGAATTGATTAACCCAACACTTTTTCTTGGAAACAGATGTAAGAACATTATTCAGTTTTTTGAAGTCATGACGGGACTTCCAAATCTTGACGCTTCGCGTATCCCCCCAAGCTCAACACACCCACGACGTGCGCGGACTCCCTGGAAGCATGGGCCAACGCTGGCTACGACGCATATCGGATGGATCGTGAGCTCAGACTCTGCGTAGACTGGGTCGAAGTTCGGAACAGACACATGAACTTCCCCGTGCGACACGACGCTCCTGCACACGCCCCACGCGAACACGGCAGCCGCGACACGCCAGCCCCCTGGACTGCCGAGAGCCGAACGGTTGCGCGTGCAGCGGCACAGGAACCCTGGGCCGGAGCCTTTAGAACCGCCACCCCCAGCCAGAGGCGGGGCTGGCAAGAGTGGTCCTCGTGGGAGCGGCGTGATACCCCATGGACGGACTCCGACTGGAAAGGCAGGGGCAAACGATACTCTCCACGAGGGGACGACCGAGACTCTGAGAAGCGGGCCCGCTGGTGGGCCAAGTGCGACTCCAACACCCAAGGTTGACGTGCTCCCGCCACGGCGTACCTCAGCGTCCAGATACAGGCACCTGCCCAGAGTGGACCCCTGGTCCCCCCACCTCCAGCCACCCGTGGCCCTGAAGGGGCTTGTTCCACCTCGCTGCGCCCGGCTCAGGCCGTAATACCCGGGGCCACCCTCCGCTGGGGCGAAGGCTCACCCCCACACTTCACCCACGGCGCAGCTTAGAGCTATAGACAGCCCGCGCTGGATAAGTGGACCACCCGCCACCTTTTCGGGCCCGCCGTTGGGGGATCTCCCACTTGCACCCGACATCTCACCCTCACTGGCCCTGCGGGGCCCGCCTGGCTCACACCGGCAGGTCCCCCAGGCACCCAGACTTTGCTGTTCGATGACGACAGCCGGCTCGCGGACCCTGGGCGGGAGGTGGGCCCCAGCATCCCCCCGCCCTGCCTGGCCGCGGGCTCGACCTAGCTAGGTCTCAGCTTTGTCACACCGCATGCGCCATAACATCAGCGGCGGTTAGCTGCGACCCTGGATGAACCAACGCACGCCGTCCCCACGGAGGTTCCGGCCTCCGCGGTGGCAACCCAGCCTTCAGTGTGTCAGTCCACCGGCTGCAGGCTGCCCACCCTGGACCACGCCAACATCGGACGAAAGACCTACCATTCGGTACTACCTTCACTTCAGCGGCGGTTAGCTGCGACCCTGGATGGACCTCGGGAAATGGCGGCCGTGTCCCCTGGCCAGGTGCACCTGGGACCCGTTCGAGGTGCGGTGATGTTCGTCCCCACCGCCTCTCTCCTCGGGTCCCTCTCGGGCCGGGCCCTGGCCGCGTCCCCCGCCCTCGGCCTTCGGGGCTGCCGTTTCCCTGCGCTTCCCTTGCAGGGCGCCCCCGTGGTGCCCCTCCGCGTGGGGGGTCGCCGCCTGGTCTCGGGGGCTCTCGTCCCCGCCCCCCAGGGCTGCCCTGGACCCCCGCTGTCAGTGGCAACGTTACCTCACCTTCAGCGGCGGTTAGCTGCGACCCTGGAAGCCCACGTGGTATGGCGGATTCGACGGTGACCCTGGATCCCCGCGGGGAATGGCGGACGCGGCGGATACGGCCGTCCCATGGTGGCCTTCGGCGTACACCACGCGGCTGCTGCAACGCAGCTCCACCCTGGACGCCTCACCTTGCTGGCGTTGTTCTTCCCCACCAGCTTGGCCTCACGCAGCGCTCCCGCCGGCGCTCGCACAGCCGTGCGTGGATGGCCCTCACAGGATCGGTGGCCACTCATGTTGTGCGGTTTGACGGCTCCTGGAGGCACAGCCAGCTCCGAGTGGTTCAGCCTTCGCAGCCTTGGCCGCCCTCCGGGCCCACCCCCCGCCCGGCTTGGTATTCGTCGTTGTTCGGCGGTGCAGCACAGCTGGCGCGGACACGCCGTTGGCGCGGCTTGGGCTTGGCGCCCCTCCGGCGACGGCCCATCGCTTACCACGTCTGGCCGCCTCAGCGCGTAACGCAGAATTTCCTGGCATTTTGCCGCAGGGCTGCGCGTTGCTCGAGCTTCCCTGGGCGTTCCAGTGCAGCCAGCCAGCCCCCCGCAGCCGCTGCCCCAGCTGCCGCGTTTGTGAGCTGGCCCGGCCGGCTCGTGCTGCGCTCAGTAGCTAATTAGGTTGGCCCGCCGGCCTGGACAACTCCTCTCGCCGCTTGCGCGCTCGCTGGTTGCTGCGACCGAAAAGTATCCCCCCAGCTGCAGAGGGCGCGCCCGCGCTTTGAGACGCTCCTCACATCATTGAGCCTCAGGACTGTGTATCGGGAAGTGTGGCCGTCAGTTACAGCAGTCTTCAGGGAGTGCTCGAGAATGTGCCCGTGGTCGTCTGCCGCAGCTTGTCGTCTCCTAACCCTCCTGGAGACCGGCAGGGTGGACCAGGCACTGGTGCTGCCCCACTCGGCACGTTGCCCAGGCTGGGGACAGAGATGCAGTTTGCCGTGCACGACGTGCCCGTGACCAGCTGCAATGCTCACGCTGGCTTTCACCGCGCCGGGCTGCAGTGGCCTTCAGCCCCCACTGCTGGCCCAGCGTCGTTCGGTGACGGCCTTCGCGGCACCCGGCAGGGCCTCCTCGCACTTGGGGAACCGACTCCCAGGCGCCGTCAACACCATGCTCGCGGGACCCGCCGGGGCGGGAACGGCGTGCCCATTGGCCACGGCCGTTGTTGTAGTTGTTTTCACTCTGGCCTTTGCCTGGACCTGGCCATGGCCTGGCTCTGTCCCACGGCATCGGCCCCCCTCACCGCGGCTGCAGCGCGGTTCAGTTCCCCGCTGCGGGTCCAAGGTCGCTACGTGTTGGCCCCTGCTCGGCCCTTGGCTCGGCCTTCCCGCCCTTGGGGAGCTGGCCCCCAGTCGCCGTCAATACCAGGCAAGGCACGCTGTATCCGCTGGGGCGGTGCGCGACGTGCCTGCCTTACGGCTTTGGCCGTTACAGAGCTGTGTTCATTGTGGTCTTTGCCTGGATCCCGCCACGGCCTGGCGTGGTTACCCTGGCTCTGGCCCTTTCGTGACGTTCTCGACTCACGCGTCTTGACCAGTACCGGCGCTTGTGATTGCACTCCCCTGGGCCCTGGTCCCCAGACACCGCCCGGTTTGGCCGTGTCTGGCTCCCACTCCGCCACTGGCGCTGGGCCCTCCCCCTCAGCCTCGGTGGAGGCGCCCGTCACCTGGCCTCCGGCTCTTTCCCTGTTCCGTGGTACCGAGTGAGCCCTGGAGTTCAGGTTTCGCGCGTTCTGACCAGTTCCGGCAGTGCTTGCACTTCCCTGGCTCTGGTTGTCAGCTGGCCACCTGGGGTACTGGCCCGCCGTGTCTTTCTGGAGTGGTTCAGCCTTCCTGTGCGACCTGGCGTGTCACCTGGTGGTCTGCTCCCCTGTCCTCTGGCGCCTGGTGGCGACGAGGCCTAATTCCAATGGCTGGTGATTCAGCTCCCAGGGTACTCGCACGTTGCAACATCCCAGCCGCCTCCGCAGCAGCCTTTGCCCCCGGCGCATCTCAGCATCGGCGCGGCTGCTTCCCTCGGCGGTAGGTCTTGCCTGCCTAGCTCGGCGCGCGCGCATGCAATTGGATTATTCGTAACCGGAGCTAACTCAGCTGACGCTGTTGGACCCCTTGGCCTGCAGCTGCGACAAAAATCCCCCCCAGCCCATCCAGACACGATCGGAGGCTTGCGTGGTGCCTCTTGGGGGCTATCTTGAGCCATGCTCGGCTAGAGGCTGTCGGAGCCTACCTTGAGCCATGCTCAGCTATCTTGGGCCATCTTGAGGCTCTATCGAGGCCTCTCGGAGGTCTGTCGGAGGCTATCTTGAGCCATGCTCGACCTCCTGGGACCATCTTAGGAGTAGGCGGAGGAAGGGGAGGAGGAAAAGGAGGAGGAGGAGGAAGAGGATGATGCGGAGGAGGAGGACGACTGGGAAGAGGAGGAGGAAGAGGAGGATGAGGATGTGGAAGAGGGAAAACAGAGAAGTAGTTGTTGTAGGAGGAGGAGGAAGAGGAGAAATGCAGCACGAGGCAGAAGATGATGATGATGATGATGCTGATGCTGATGCTGCTGCTGATGATGATGATGATGCGGATGCTGATTATGATTATGATGTTGGTGATGCTGATTGTGATGATGCTGCTGATGATGATGCTGCTGATGATGACGCTGATGAGGATGATGCTGCTGACGATCATGATGATACTATAGATGCTGATGCTGCAGTCGCTGGTGGTGCTGATGCCGCTGATGCTGACGATGCTGACGTTGATGATGATGTTGCTGCGGATGTTGATGAGGATGATGATGCTGATGATGATGCTGATGATGGTGCTTATGGTGATGATGCAGATGATGGTGATGATGATGACGGTGCTGCTGCTGATGATGACGACGCTGATGCTGCTGATGATGACGATGGATGGCGATGATGATGCTGATGATGATGCTGATGATGATGTTGATGATGATACTGATGATGATGATGATGATGACGATGCTGATGCAGATGATTCTGATGATGACGGTGATGATGATGATGGTGGTGGTGGTGATGATGATGATGATGATGCTGATGATGCTGATGATGATGATCATGCTGACGATGAGGAGAATGAGAAGGGTGAGGAGGAGGAGGAGGAGACAGGAAAGGAGGAGGTCAAGAACGGGCAATGACAAGGATGACGAGACGTCGGGCTTTGGAGATCTGTTGTTGTGGGAGGTCCTTGGCGGACGATCGAGGCCATCTTAGGGGACTCTCTTCGGATCCCTTGTGGGGCCTCTTGGGGAAAAAATGGGGCACTTTGGGGGCCCTATTGGGGTTCGTGTTGTGGGTCTTGGGACCTCTTGGGGCTCATTGGATGGGTCTGGGAGGCCTCTTGGCCCTCACGGCTCGAAAAGAGTGCGTGTGGGGGGTGGGGTCGGTGGGGGGCAAATCAGGTCTTTCCTCGGAGACTCAAGAATGGTGTCTTCGGGCCCTCTGGGGCCGCTCTCGGGCGTCTTTTGGGCGCTCTTTGAGCCGTTTTGGGCCGCTGTTGAGCTCCTCTTGCGGCACTCTTGGGCCATCTTGGGGCAATTTTGAACCCTCCAAAAGCCCATTTCAAGCGAAAACGCGACAAGGCAACACACGCACACATTTGTTTTCCTTCGGTTTTCGAAGGGTCTTGGCCTCTTGGCGGGTGCCTAAGAAGGCTTGAAGGGCACTTGGAACCGTCTTGAGGCTGTCTTGGGGCCTCTTAGGTATGTGGGAGGCTATATGGAGCCATTTTCGGCTACCTTGAGACATCTTGGAAGCCGTCTTGGGCTGCCGATGCCCTCTTGGAGACATCCTGGGCCCATCTTGAAACTCTGACGATTGGGTCCCCCCGCTCCCCAGGCCCATGGGAGGGGGTATAGGGAGGGATCAAGGCACCCTCCTAGATAGCAGCTCATCTAGCTCACTCCCACCCGCCTTCCCCGCACATAAGTAACATCCGAGCCTCAGCATGTTCAGCGGTCGTCTTTGGATGGAGACACCCTCCTAGATAGCAAGCCATCTCGCTCACTCCCACCCGCCCTTCCAACATATAAGTTGTACCCGAGCATCAGCGTATTCAGCGGTCGTCTTTGGATGGGCAGCTGCTGGGAGTCAACACCGACCCCACGTGCGCGACGCCGGGGCGAGGTGCGCCACGCGTGCCAGGCGCGCCAGGCAGCGCACCAGGCGCGCCAGGCACCCCTGGGGCCCGAGCGTGCCAGGCACGCCTGGTGCGCCAGATGCGCTACGTGCTCCACGCGCACCAGGTGTGCCGCGTACTCCGGCCGCGCCAGGTCCACCAAGTTCGGGGCACGGGAGCCCCGGGAGATTTGAGACTTTGGGGTCAGGGCCCCATGAAGATTCCTCTGGACTGATGACTGAGGCTCCAGGGATAAGGCAAGGCCCCGAGGACGCACCCATTCCGTGCCCAGAGGCACCGTGGCGGAGTTACCGCAGCGCTTACAGTGCAGTTACACAATCGATTTCTCGGCGAAGTGTTCATGTGGCGACAAGATCTACAGTGCTCATCGTCATCCTCCCCCCCCTCTTCCCTCGCCCCTCGCCGCCGGCCTCGCGCCCCCTCCTCCCTCCTCCCTCGTTCGCCCGCCTCTTTCTGTCCGCCTTCCCCCCCCCTCTCCCCTCCTGTCCCCCCCCCAGCTGGGCCCGAGGGAAGGACGGGCTGGGGCGGTGGCTGCTGGCAGTGCCCCCGGCTTCTTGGGCCAGGTCCGGAGCCCCTGGGGCTCCGTGGGCCTCAGCAGGGGTGCTCTGGAGGCCGCGGGTTCTGGCAGCACCCGAGGCTGGGGCGGAGGGGGAGGGGGCCGGCGGGCGCAGCGGCGCCGACCCGCGCCCCAGGTCGCGCAGATGCAGACCGATGGCGAGGTCCTTCTGCCCCTCCCCCCCCCCCTTCTTCCTCCTCCTCATCCTTTCCTGCTCCTCCTCCTCCCTCCTCCTCCTCCTCCTCCTCCTCCTCCTCCTCCTCCTCCTCCTCCATCCCTTTTCCTCAGGACTCGTTCCCCGTCTCGCACCCCGAGGCGTGTCGGTGTGGCGGGCCGGGCGTTTCGCGCGAGAGATCATCTCACCATTTAGGATCGCGGAGTTCAGATTTTGCAGCAGCTTCGAGGAAGCCGAAGAGCTCCTCGAGGCCCAGGCTCAAGGCCGCCGAGGCTCGAATCTAGAAGTCACCACTTGGCACGAACCAGAGCCAGGCATCAAGCAGCTGCGCACCCACAGCTCGAGAGGTAGTTGGTTTCATCGGCTCGGGGATGGGGGCCAGGTGTCTGCACGAACGGGATGGGCACGGAAAGAATGGGTACAATGGTCAACAGCAGTTCCTGTTCATTCTGAACAGGACTCGCTGTCCGCGCCGCCGCGGCCTGTGTCCATTTGAGACAGAACATCGCTTGCCCAAAAGCGGCCGCTGTTGGTTTGGGACAACCTTTGTTGTTGGGCACTGTACCCATTCTTTCCGTACCCATTTCGGGCGTCCAAAGGGTGGCTTTCAGCGTGTGGCTCTCGCCCCAACGCCGCGCACGCCTGGGTCGCGAGATGCCTGCAGAGGTCTCGTGGACGGTGGTCGGGGGGAGTTGCATCGTGTCGTGGCCCTCGCCCGCCGCGCGCGGTTCGTCCTGACCGCCACGGCCGAAGTTCTGCGGACGGAGGGCGATCGGTTTCCAACATGTGGGTCTCGCCTGAGCGCCGCGCGCGTGCATTTTAAACGTTCGCGGTAGTTTTACGGGCGGAGGGCGGGTGGTCTTCCACGTGCGGTCCTCGCCCCAGCGCCGCGGACACTCGTCTTGAAAGCTTGCAGGAGCTTCACGGATGCAGGGCGGCTGGTGTTCCACGTGTGGTTCCGGCCTTAGCGCCGCGCGTATTTGTTTTACCAGCTTGCAGGAGCTTCAGGGATGGAGGGTTCGTTCTCAAAATGTGTTTCTCACCTGTTTGCCGTTCGCAATCGTTTGAAAGGCTTGCAGCAAGTTTCAATATTCTCATGGTTGACGTCTCAGAAGTCTTGTGTCGGCACGAGGATTGCTAGAACGCAACAGTCACGTCGATTCGCGGTGTTGAATCGCATAAATTGTGTTCTGGCACGATTCAGGATCGTCATGGCGCAACACTAATGTGGATTCGTAGCGTTGAAGTGGCAGGAATGGTGTTTTGGCACGACTGGAGATTCTCAGACGGTGGTCCTACACCGGGACGCTTCCCTCAGTGATTGTAAATTCCTGTAGGGGTTTTTGAAGAGGGAACTTGGACGGAGGGTTCATTGCATCATCGTTAGTGCGTCTTGGGTTTACTCTGATCGTCCTCCTCCGCCCCAATTCAGACACTCTGAGTACGATTCGCCCTCCTCCCTTGAATTTGTCCGGGAGATCTCCCGCCCCTTCCGCGTTTTTTTTTTTTTTTTTTTTTTTTTTTTTTTTTTTTTTTTTTTTTTTTTTTTTTTTTGTTTCTTCTCCTTCCTCTGAGGGTTTCAAGCATTGTTCCCCCTGCGTGTTTTACAATCCAAGTGTTTCTAGTGCTTCAACCTGGTGCCCCCGCTCCAGCGTGGGCCTCATCTTCGGATCGGCACGTTTTTCCTGCCGTTCAGCATGGCGCCCTCGCCCCCGCGCGGGCCACTTTTTTCCGGAGGCGAGTCCTGCTTCCTTGTGGTCTCCCCCCTCATTCCCCTGCCTCCTGCCTCCGCCTTCCCCTGGTCCTCCTGTTCGTGCCTCCCCCTTCCGCTCCAGCTCCTGAGCTCCTGCTGCTGGTGTTCGTCTCGCCCCAGCGTGTTTTTTTTTTTTTTTTTTTTTTTTTTTTTGTTGTTTTGTTTTTTTTGTTGCTTTTTTTTTGTTTTCTTTGTATATATATATATATATTGTTTATTATTATTATTATTATTGTCATTATTATTATCATTATTATTATTATTATTATTATTATATTTGTTGGTGAACAACATATATTAATAACAAGACAATGAAAACAACAAACAAAAACAAACGAGCCCTTGTTATTCATCTTTGTCCCCCCTCATGTCCCCTCCGCCTTCCTCTGTTTCTCCCCTTGCGCTTTGTGCAGTCGGCGAGCGACGAAGCTCGTGCGCCGGGGCCCGGGGGGCACCCCTGGGCGCCCCTGCAGGGGCGCCCTCCGACGCGGCCCCATGGGGCCGCGTCGGAGCTGCCGGGCGTCCCTCTCGGAGCCTTCCCGGGGCCCCCGTGGAGCCACCCGCCTCGAGGCGCCAGAAGCCGCTCGGAGGCGAGACGGCGAGCACGCACCGCGCATTGCGCGTCCTGCCGGTCTCGGGGTCGGCTCCTGCCCCATGGGGGGGGGGCGCCCCCACCGGAGGCGCTCCGCGCGCCACCGGCGGCCGCCGCGGGGCGGTCCGGGGGCCCCAGTGGGAAGCCAGCCGGAGCCGGGCGCGGCTGGCTCGATCTTGGAGGTCAGCTTGGGCGAGGTCGGGCGCGTCCCTCGTACCCGAAGCCAGCGTGAGAAGGCAGCAGCCCAGATGGTCTTGGGACGACTTCTGGGCCATGTCGGGGCACATTCCAATTTTCTATAAAGAGTACAAGCGACAACAAGCATACGCAGACATTTTTCTGGGTGAGGTCGGGCGCGTCCCTCCACCCAAAGCCAGGGTGAGAAGGCAGCAGCCCAGATAGTCTTGGGACGACTTCTGGACCATGTCTGGACGCATTCCAGTTCTATATATAAAAGAGTACGAGCAACAACCAGCATACGCAGACATTTTTCGTCCGACAGCCGCCTGCAGGAGGACGTGCCCGACCCCAAAAAACTTGGGCTCTCCGGGGCCCCCTTGGCCAACGGGGCGCCTCCGCCCCGCGGCCGCCCCCCCGTCCAGACCCAGCGGAGGCCCGAGCAGCGCGGCCCGGCCCCGCCCCCCCCCCCCCCCCACGCACACGGGAGGCTCGCCGTGGTTCGTGGGAGGCGGGCTTCTGTCGGGCCTGTCCCTCTACAGGGGGAGTACTCAGAAATAGGCAAGAAATAGTCTGGGAACTATTTTCCTTGAGCATTTTCTTCGCCATGTTGGAGCATGTTTTAGTTTTCGTCGCAAATCCCCCTGTAGGCGGACACGCCCGACTTAAAAGGCAGGCCCCCGCCTCGGCCGTTCTCGAACTCAAGAACTTGGTCTTTGAGTTCAAGAAATCGGTTTTTGGATTCGGAAGCTGCTCTTTTGGGAGGCCCTCCCTGGCTCGCGGGAGGTCGGCCCCCGCCTCGGCCGCTCCTGGGAGGTGGCCCATCCCTGGAGCAGCTTCCCAACAGTGCGCCTGCTTTCCCTCTTGGGAACACTGAAGACCCGACAACCTCCCAACAGTGCGCCTGCCTTCCCTGGCTCCTGCACGCAGCGCAGATCGACCGCGCCTCCTGCAGCACCACTGGGTGCCCCCAAGCTCACCACAAACAGTACCCTCATTAAGATGGCCTCACCTTGGCCTCAGGATGACCTCAACATGACTTCAATACGTTCTCAACGTGGCCAGGGGGCCTCACGATGACCTCAGTCCGACCTGGGGATGAGAAGGTCTAGCCCGGGCTACTTCTAGAACCAAGTCGGCCAGTCGACACCCAAGGGACTCTCGAGCGGCAGTCAAGTGGCAGGCAAGAGTCAGCCAAGAGGCTCCCTAGAGCCTGCCAAGGGGCTCTCAAAAGGCTCCGAAGAGGCTCCCGAGAGGCTCCCAAGAAGCTCCCAAGAGGCTCCCAAGAGGCTCCTAAGAGCCTCCTCCAAGAGCCTCCCAAGAGGCTCTTCGAAGAGGCTCTTCGAAGAGGCTCTTCCAAGAGGCTCTTCCAAGAGGCTCACCCCAGAGACTCCCGGCAGGCAGAAACCTATCAAAAACCTGCCTGAGTCGCTTAACAACTTCTTGGGGCCCGTGAAAAACCTGGGGTTTCTTAAACATCTCCTGGTGCCTCTTACGACCAAATTGGGGCCGATGAAAAATAACGTCAGGGGGCCTCATAAGATCCTGAGGGGTGTTTGAGAGCTTCATGGGGCCTCCTGTAGGGTCCTCTGACGACCCACGTACGAGGCCCTAGGAGGTTCTCCAGAGGGCCCAATAGGGTCTTGAGAAACCCATCGAAGCGCGTGAGAGGCCCCAGGCAGTGCTGGCGAGGCCCCAACCGGTTCTTCAGATGCCCACGGGAGCGCCGAAGCGGCCCCCGAGAGGCTCTTCAGACGCCGCGCGAAGCGCTTCAGACCTCACTGTCCTCACGAGGCTCCCCAGCTGCTCCACGAACCGCTTCAGAGGGCCCCAGGAAGCGCTGCAGCTGTGCCTCCTTGGGTGGCGGTGGGAGGGCCCCGGGCCCGCTGCCCGGAGCGAGACCGCCCCCTCCACCGCCCCAGAAGGCGCACGCCCTCCGGAGCACTTCGGGGCCGTCCAGAGATCCACTGGGCCACAGGGCAGCTCCTCTGGCCACAGAGAGGCCTGCTAGTCCGCCCCCCCCTGGCCCCACCTTCGGAGGCGGGGGCGGGTCCTCTCGCCGGGGAGGGCAGGAAGACGAGGGCGCATCTCGTTTTTTTTTTTTTTTTTTTTTTTTTTTTTTTTTTTTTTTTTTTTTTTTTTTTTTTTTTTTTTTTTTTTTTTTTTTTTTTTTTTTTTTTTTATATATTATTTTTGTGTGTTTGTTGTTTTTTTTGTTTGTTGCTTTTTGCTTTTTGGTTTTCTTTTTGCTGTTTTTTGTTTTCTCGAGGCGTGCGGGGGGCGGGGGGGGGGCGTTACATCGTCTGGCCACGCATATGGTCCTTGTCGTTTTTTTCCTCCAGCCATCTTGTGGTGTTGGGTCTTCGTTTTGAAGAGAGCGCCCCGCGTCCTACTTCCTCCTCCTCTCCTCCTCCCCCTCCTCCCTCCTCCCATTCCTGCCTCTGCCCTTCGCATGTCAACCATGTCGGCACCCCCTTCACGGGTATCGTAGCCCCATTGGGAGCTCCACCGAAGGGCCCAGTGGCAGGGTCCGTATGCGCCCGACGTCCATTTTCGCACACCCCTCAAACGATTCGTGGCCCCATGGGGAGCTCCACGGAAGGCCCCAGCGGCAGGGTGCCCCTCATACGGTTCGTGGCCCCATAGGGGGCTCCACCAATGGCTCCAGTGGCAGGGTCCGCATGCGCCCGACGCCCATCTCGGCACACCCCTCGCACGGTCCGTGGCCCCATGGGGAGCTCCACCGAAGGCCCCAGCGGCAGGGACCGCACGCGCCCGACGCCCATTCTGGCACACCCCTCAGACGGTTCGTGGCCCCATAGGGAGCTCCACCAATGGCCCCAGTGGCAGGGTCCGCATGCGCCCGACGCCCATCTCGGTACACCCGTCACACAGTTCGTGGCCCCAAAGAGAGCTCCACCGAAGGCGCCAGTGGCAGGGTCCGCATGCGCCCGACGCCAATTTCGGCACACCCCTCAGACGGTTCGTGGCCCCAAAGAGAGTTCCACCGAAAGCGGTACCCACAACGCGGTACTCACGACAGCATATGTCTGGGTCCTTCGCCAGGATAATTGTTTTGGTTTGTTTTGTTGTTCTTGTGGTGGTCGTGGTTGTTGTTGTTGTTGTTGTTGTTGTTGTTGTTGTTGTTGTTGTTGTTGCTGCTGCTGCTGCTGCTGCTGTTGTTGTTGTTGTTGTTGTTATTGTTGTTGTTGCCGTTGTTATTGTTGGTGTTGTTGGCGTTGTTGTTGCTGCTGCTTTTGTTGCTGTTGTTGTTGCTGTTGTTGTCGTTGTTGTTGTTGTTGTTGCTGCTGTGTTTGTTGCTGTTGCCGTTGTTGTTGCCGTTATTACTGCCGTTGTTGTTGTTGTTGTTGTTGTTGTTGCCGTTGTTGTTATTGTTGTTGTTGTTGTTTTTGTTGTTGTTGTTGTTGTTGTTGTTGTTGTTGTTGTTGTTGTGGTTGTTGTTGTTGTTGCTATTGTTGTTGTGGTTGTGGTTATTGTTGTGGTTGTTGTTGTTGTTGTCGTTGTTGTTGTTGTGGTTGTTGTTGTGGTTGTTGTTGTTGAACACTATTACTTCTAAAGAATTATTATTGTTGGACCCCCTGGTGCACGCCCCCCGCCCAAAACCTAGGCCGCAGCTACATTTTCATCATTTTTCTGCGAAAGCTTCAGAAAAGTGGATTACCCCCGGATCCGGTTTTTTGTTGACGCTCGTTTTCCCTTGCAAAAAACAATAGAAAATGAAAATTCTTGTTCTTAGTTGATCAAATTTCAAGAATCCCTTGCAAAAAATAAGGTAAAGTGGACATTCGCGCTCGCAAGACGAAATCCTTCCAAAACCTTAGGTTTCGTAGCGATTTTAACATAAAAACATCAAAAACCCAATGGTTTTTTAAGAAAAAATTGTCAAAATGTCCTTCCGCGCGCTCTTGCGGATTCATAGGAAACACACCACTTTTTAAACATTTCTGTCAAAAGGGTCTTTGCGTGCTACTTCTTCAGGTGCTTTGAACTTCTCCAACAACGGTTGCGCGCCTGCGAGGGCCACCATCCCTTGCAAAAAATGAGACGAAGTGCACATGCGCGCGGCCGCCGCGCGCGCATGTCGAAATCCTGCCAAACACAATGGGTTTTCAATAATTTCAAGATGCGATGTTCAGAAAACATATGAAAACGCACTACTTTCTCATCCGAAAAATCTCGAAATCCATTCGCGGTCTCTTGATGAATCTTTAAAACCCAAGATGGCCCCAACAGGCGCGCAAGATGGCCCCAAGAGGCGTCCATGAGGCCCAAAGAGGCGCCCAAGATGGTCCCAAGAGGCTTCAAGAGGACTCCAAGAGGCCCCCAAGAGGTTCCAGAGAGGCTCCAAGGTGGCTCCAAGAGACCCCCAAGATGGCCCCAGGAGGCGTTCTAGAGGCCCCAAGAGTCCGCCGTGAGGGTCCAATAAGCCCCCAAGAGGCCCCAAGATGGTTCCAAGGAGCCCCCCAAAGGCTGGCTGTGCACGCGCGCGTTGGGCACTGAGAGTTAGGATCATAGCGCCATGAGTCTATGAGCAATGCATGCGTCATCCTTGGGACTGTATAACATCAGTGTAACACATGTACTTCTGTAATCGCATCCCCACGAATTTGCCCCAAAAATGTGACCAACTATCTTGGCACTGCGTACCATCTCACGTGTACCGTGTACCACATCATATGTAACAGATGTGATCAACCTCTGTGGGTGTGTACCCCACGCCAGTGTAGTAGCCAGGGTCGTCCGCACGCCACGAAGTGAAGTGTCCCAACGTCATAGGGCGGGAAGCTGGGTGTGGGTGGTCTCGAAGAGTCGTTTGGATATTTGGTAGAGCTTGAACGGCCCCCCCACGAAGTGGGGGTATTGGCTGGTGTCGCAAGAAAACCCTGGCACTGGGGAGAACACTGAGCGTTCGGGTAAAATGATTGTTGTTGTTGTTGTTGTTGTTGTTGTTGTTGTTGTTGTTGTTGTTGTTGTTGTTGTTATTGTTGCTGTTGTTGCTGTTGTTGTTTGTCCTTACTTCTGTTCGTTGCTGTTCTGTCTCGGGGACCATAGCGCCGCGCACCAATGGACACCCTGGAGCAGTTGTGCCAGGTAACCAGACCCCACGTACTGCCCTCTTAGTGCAAACGCCGCCTCGGGGAACCCTGGGGAAATTCGGACATCATCCAGGCAGCCTCTGAAAACGTGGGAGCACTACTACCCAAACCTGCCTGGCACCTTCCTCTCTTTGTCTCCTCTCCTTCTTCTCCTCCTACTCCTCTGCCTCCGCCTCTTTTTCCTCCTCCTTCCCTCCCTCCCCTCCCTATCGTCCCCCCCCCCCTCCTCGGGGGTAGGTCCTGGTGTGCCAGGACGGGCGCCACGTCAATGCGTCTGTGATGGCGTGGGCAGACCCTCTCGAGACTGTCATGACGCTGACGCTGGACGAGCATCACTGGTTTTACGCCGAGGGCGTCTTGGTGCACAACAAGGGCGGTTCTTGGGATTGACATGTACTCCAGTGACATTCGGCCCCTCCAGCCAATCTGCCTTGGTCTTGGGCCAGGGACCTCGTTGAGGCCTTTTGCGGTCTCTTGGGGGCCTCCTCGGAGCCGGGGTCCTTTTGTAGACCTCTGGGGCCCTCTCGGGTTTTGCTGGTGGTGCCAGGGGCCATCTTGGGCGGGAGGGTCCCAAGGGCCAGTTTGAGATCCCCTTGGGCCTTCTTTGTAGGCCTCTCAGGCCGAGCTCGGGGGCTTCATCTACACCGTCGTGGCAGCCCCTGAAACCGAAAATTTGGCATGCTGGAGGTGTTGACCAAGCGGTGCTAGGACAGGGACAAATATTTCCAGAGCGTTCCGGAACGCTCTCAGAGATTCCAGAACGGCTTGAGAAGGCCGCGGCGCCCGGTACATCTTCCAGAACCGCCGGATCTTCATTTATTCCCGATTATCCCGGTCCGATTTTGTCTTTGTTTTGATTTCGCCGTATGGAAGTATGGATCTCCAGCAACGTCCCCAAGACCTTTTGAGCAGTCACGTGGAACGGCCTGGAAGCGCGCGGGAACGCCCAGGCAGGCATGGTATTCTGGGGGTCTCGGTCCCCAGAGAATGTTGAATACAGTGCTTCCTATTTCAAGGACTCGAGGGAGGGCCGTCGGAGCCAAAGGCCCCCGTGGATCATGGATGAGGAGGGGGAGGAGGAAGAGGGGAAAGGGAAGGTCGTGCTGGGCGACCAGGTCGTGCAGTGCATCATGGGCGTCTACCACGGTTGCCATCTTCTACGCTCACCTAGGTCTAATTTGCCGACCACAACGCCTAAGTCGGTACTTGTCAAGTCGGCCGCCGATCTACAAACGGACGCTACGATCCCAGTGGGTCTAAGTTCGCCAAGCGTCAAGCAACGGGAAGGCCCTGCCGCTCGTTCCCCCCGTCGTCCGTTCGTCTTTGATGCGTCCTCTCTCGCTCGGTTTCCTGCCTTCTCGCTGCTTTCGTCTCCGTTTCGTGTCTCCGGGTTTTCTCCCCCTTTTCGTCTTCGGTTTCCTCATTGCTGCCCTTGCTGTTGCTTCCACAGATTGCGTTGAGCGTTTTGGTAACGATGCATGGTTCTGTGCAGATGGCGGTCTCTGTCACGGGGTCTTCGCATCGCCTGAGCAGCAGAGAACAGGACGTGAGGGAGGAGGACCAGAGTCAGCGCTGCAATGCACCTTCTGGCTCCTGTCCCAACTGTTTTCTTCAGGATCGCAGGCGCGCGTGCTGCTGCGCTTCGGGGCGCGCCCCCCTTGACGGGCGAGCGCCCCGCGGACCTGGCGGTCGGGCTGAACCCTTTTTGTCAATTGGACGCCGCTCATTTTTGGCAAGGGGAAGTGCAGAAGGAGTAGGGTCATAAGGTTCAAGTACGTCCCGATCGGCGTGTTGGTCTTGCAAGAATGGGACCTCCATCCGGGTAGGCGTTGCTCAAGTTAGAGAGCCCCGTTTGACGCCGGAACCTCCCCCCGTCCGCGTGCGCGCTGTTGCGCGATTTTGCGCTTCGGGGGGCCTCGCAGCGTTTGAGCAATGTCAAACGGGAACCCCACTTCGTAAACGAACCGCCCTCCATCCGTGTAACAGTTTGGGGTTGTTCGGAGAAGTGTGCGCGGCGTTGCGCGAGTTTTACATCGTGAAAGGCACGTGTGCCCCATGCGTATTACGGGTGTAATTTGTTAGGACGAAAGCGCGGGCGGCCAAAACCATAAGTCGATGTCGAAAACGATCTGTGTTCCATCGGTGCAAGTTTGCTAGAACAAATTGCGCGCGGCGCCAGCGCGAGATACCCATGCTGAAAACACCAGTCCTCCGTGCGTGTAACAGTCGGAAATTAAGTTTCGAGGTCCGGTGTCGCGAGGGAGTTTTCGGGGGCGCTCCCATTCCGTGCTAACGACACGTCTTGTTGTGTGGCAGGGAGGATTTGTATGTAATGAAAAGGGAGCGGGAGGAACATGAGTAGGAAAATGATGAAGATGATGATCAAACGGGGAACGAAAGAAACGGGGGACGACGACGGTGAGGCCGATTGAGCAAATCAACGTCCAAGAAACGGGACGGGCCCGCCAGGGCTTCGCCTCGCTGGCGCCCTCGTGCCCGCCCCTGGGCGCCCTCGTGGCCCTCGTGGGCATCTCGTGGGCGCCCCGTGCCGCGGGTTGATCCGCCAGGGCTTCGCCTCGTTGGCGCCGCCCTCGTGCCCGCCCGTGGGCGCCCTCGTGGGCATTTCGTGGGCGCCCCGTGTTCCGGGCGGATGGCGTAGCTTAGACCACACAGCTCACGCAGCAGGGCTCACGCCGCGTGGCCTAAACCTCGCGGCTCACACCACACAGGTCGCACCGCAGTGTTCGTCACACCGCAACTCACACCACGCAGCTTCGCAGTCCAGCCGACACCGCATAGCTCTCACGGCATAGCCAACACCGCAGGGCTGACATCACACGGTGCCTTCCGCGTAGCTTGCACGACGTAGCTGACACCGCACGGCTTACTCCGCATACAGTCGGGGCCCTGAAGAAAGAACGCTTTTCGTTGGGGAGGGCTTCGGTGTTTCTTGATTGTTTTACGATTTGTCTTGGGTTTCCCTTCGGTCTTCCATGGGGAACCGAAGCTTAACCTATGGGGAAAAAGGGGCTCCTTCCTTATTTAGGGTTCCTTAGGTCAACGCTCCGCAGGTACGATCCAGGAAGCAGAAGGCGGCCCTGGGAACTTGACGCGCCAGTGGCCTGGGCGGGGGGAGGTGAGGGCTGGGCGGGGGCTGTTTCTTTCCTCCACAGGCTTCGGGGGCCACAGCTCCACAGGCTTCGGGGGACACGGTATCGGCCACACCGCGTACAGGAGCAACCCCTTAGCGGCGGCCACCTACGTCCCGAGGTCCCACTTCAGCTCGTTGGGCACCTTTGCAATGTTTGCCATGACGGAGCACGTTCGTCGCAGACGGAACCTCTGGGGAACTGGTGCGCGAGACGGCTGCATCTACGGGGCGACGATCGCCGCCGACGGATACGACAACGAGAGCGTGATAGCCAACGTCAACGCCACCTGCCGACGCCACATGCCCTCCGTCGAGGCCTGCTTCGCGTGCGACTCGTGCCAGACCGCACGGTGCCTCAAAAACCTGACGGGCTGCGCCGCCTTCCTCGAGGAGCTGTACGCCGGAGGGTGCCGGCAGATCGACGACCAGCAGAGCATGCTGGCGGGCGTCCACCGTGGCGGCCTAGCTGTCCGAAGGGCCAGGGGTCAGCGGTACAGCCTGGGGGGCCCCAAAACATGCACCACCACCACCACCACCACCTCCCTCCCCACGTCCCTCCTCGCTGGAAAGAGGAAAGAGAGGAGGACTCGACGTGGTGGTGGTGCACATTCTTTGAGCCCCCGCAGCTGCCGCTGCCCTTCCAGCGTTGCCACGGTTGGATTCGCTTCGAATTTCTGGTCAGAACGCTGCCCCGGAGAGGTCTTGGGGAGTACATGTCGGTACATGTTGGTTCTGCTCCCCCATGGGGGGCCCAGGGACCGAAAAGCGGTCGCTCCCTGGGAAGCAGGCTCGGCCGGCTGTGGGCAGTGTTATTTTCTGCGCGGAGAGATTCTGTTTGGGTGCCCCTGGGCCCCGCTGGCCCTTCGTGCGGCCAGGCGGCCGTCGAAGCCTTCCTTCTATTGCTGCTCTCGTTCTGGGGGCTGACCTGGTGCTGCCACCGCAGCGGTTCAATCAACAGCTCTCCCAGGAGCATGGCTAGGTACAGACAGCGTAGACTGCAGCTGAGCCCTATGAACGAGGTGAAGCTCGACAGGGTGTTCTTCGAGGGCGAGTACACGGAGAGAGGGACAACGCAGAATACGACGTATTCGCTTCTCTTCTTGCCCGATGGCATTGTCCGGGGGATCGCCAAGGATGACGACGGCACCGCTCAGGCCCGCTGGGGCGTCGGTGCAACGCATCGCCCTGTGATCGCGGTCGCCGGCAGGTGAGGTGCACAGATGCTCGGCTTCTCAGCAGCTCAGAATCTACGCATCTGACTATGCTAAGGCTTCGGGCCCCCGCGGCTGGTCGGTGCTGGCCTCAACAGGCCCCCAGAGTAGTCCAGAGCGGTCTCAACACCTGAACCCTGGGGAGTTCACGCCGCGCTGGACTAACGTTACTCGGGAGGCCTGAGCACCCGACTTTGCACAGGGAGAGGCTGCGGGGAGGTGCAGTGCGTGGATTGGTCTGCTGCTCAGGTGGACGGCAAACTGCGGTGGAGGAAGGCGCAGGCTGCGGGGGTGATCGTCTGGACCGAGACGGGGCAGCAGACGGTGGAGGTCACTGGGACGATCTCTCAGAGCGAGTCGGGCCACCTGGTCATTTAGGGAAACGAACAATGACATAAACATACAAACTCGGAGGAGGTCCGCGCGGAGTTCTCGCATCGGCACTGGGGCCCCCTGGCGGCGCCTCCGGCGCTGCCCCCTGGCGCGCCCCGCGGGCCTGGGAGGGGGGCCCAGCGCCGATCCAAGGAATCCGCGCTGACCTCAGAGTTTTTCTGTTTATGCCAATTTTCGTTCACCTATCATTCGCGCGACATACGTGTCCAGTTTGTTTGTGGAGGGAACTGTGGACCTCACCTCCTCGTCCTCCGCGGGCATGTTGCTTTCTGGCAGCCCGCCGCTGCCGCTGCCGAACGGGTTCTTGGGAAACAAGCATCAAGTCGGGCGTGTCCCTCTACAGGAGGAGATTCAAAAATGGCGAAAAATTCGCCAGGGGACGATTTTGTGAGTATTTTCGAGCATGTCTGGAGCATTTCTTGACCATTTTTGATCTCTCGTCGACAGTCCGCCTGTAGGAGGACCTGCCCGACCTGAGGCAAGCAGTGGCATACCTCAGGAGGGGAAAAAACACACAGACGCAATTAATCGTCGATTCCCCAGAAAATATGGGAAAATATGGGAAGTGAGGGGGAATACAAAAACCCAGAAAATATGGGAAAATATGGGGAATCTTTTTATTTGTGTGTATTTATTTGTGTGTCCCAGGGCCCCTTTAATACCACACAACACATCGGAGGTCCGCGCGGATCTCCTGGATCGGCGCGGGAGCCCCCCCCTCCCCGGCCCGCGGGGCGTGGCGGGGGCCGCGCCGGAGGCGCCGCCCAGGGGGGGCCCCCGCGCCGAGCCGAGGCATCCCCCCCGCACGGCGACCTCCGACTCCCTGACCTTCCAGGAGGGCTGAAAAAATAGCACGCGACTTAAAAATCTATCCCAGAGCTATTCTATGTCTTGGTTTTAGGCTGTTTCGTTTCGTTTTTTAGGTTTGTAGGCCTCCCGTGCTAAAAAATAGCTCTCTGGAAGGTCAGGGCTTGCTTCGCCCCTGTCCTCGCCCCTTCCGCCAGGTTCCCCGGCAGCGCCGCCGCGCCCCTGCGGCGGGGCGCCGCGCCCGCCGCGGGCGCCGCGCGGCTTGCGCTGTGGCCGCGCCCGGCGCCCCGCGGCTCGGAGTGACTTGCTGCTCCCGCAGCGGTCTGCCCGCGCAGCCGACGGCCACCGCCGGCGCAATACCAAGAAGTTCGGGCCGGGCGAAAGGGGGGGTTACGAAATTTGCTGCATGCAGCTGATTTCGGCCCCGCCGCGGGGCCCATGCCTCGATACATGGGCGCCTCCCGGCGCGGGGAGGCGCTGGTAAAATCAACTACGTGAGCTCATTCTCAAACCCCCCCTTTGCTATCCCCCCCTTTCGCCCGGCCCGAAATACCAAGAAGTCCTCCACCTATCGGGGGCAGCGATAGGGGGGATAGGCATAGGGGGGGGGTGCTCTGTGGGCCCCGGGAACGGCAGGGCCGTTTTTTCACCGTTTCCGCAAAAATGTCCCTCGAAAATGGAAGTGGCAACAAAAACAGCGACCAGAAACGGCAACAAGACGGCTCCAGGATTGGAGCCGGAGCCGGAACCGGTCAAAAAACGGCGACGGAACCGGTAAACAACGGCGTCGGAACTGGTAAAAATTCGGCAAAACGGAACCGGTGAAAAAACGGCCCTGTCGTTCCCAGGGCCCACTAAGGGGGAATGCATCGACCCCCAATCGCCCATTGATCGCCGATACGGGCCCGACAGCCCCAACCTGCACAGGAAGGTGCGGATTCACTATCGGGGGCCCATCGCCGATCCATCGGCGATGTATCGCCGATTTCAGGTCGATGCACCCCCCCTATGCCAGTCCCCCCCCCTATCGTTGCCCCTCACACTAGCACTCCAGCAGGGAAGCGAGCGACGCAGACAGAACTGGCGCTCCTCGCGCAAGGGAGTGGGGGTCTGGCGCCGATCCGAGACATTTGCGCGGACCTCTGAACTTTTTATGTTTATGCATGTTTATGTGATTGTTTGATTCCCTTTTTATGGCTCCAGTTCGCCGGGACTCGGGCTCGCCGCCGCTCTTCGACGGGCCCTTCCCGGGTTCTTCGGCGGTCCGGTGTTCGCGGGGCTGCTGCAGCGGGGGCCCGCGTCAGATTAGGGGGCCACATGCGAACCCTACCCCTACCCCCCAGGATTTTTGAGGAGGAGGGTGGGGTTCACTTCGCTCGGGAGCTCGCGAACGAAGTGGACCCCGCCCTCCCCCAGAGAACTCCTGGGGGGTGGGGGGGCGGGGTTCGCGTGTGGCCGCCTACAGGGTGGGGCCTCGTGTCCATTTCCTGGCGGCCCCGTCAGGCCAACCCGAGTCCCTGCTTCGACGTCGCACTCGCTGCTCGCGGCGTGGGGCCCCCTGGGCGCCCTGGCCCCTTCCCCCCCCCGGGCCGGCCTTCCCTCCTCTTATCGTTTCCGGGGGCCCCGCGGCCAGGGAGCGGCCCTCCAGGGGGGCCGAGAGAGCACCGCAGAGTGGGCCGCCGAGCTCTCCTCCCGCGGCGCCCAGGTGTGGCCGCCGCGGCGCACACGAGGGGCGCGAGCGCGCGTGCGCTGTTTTTTGCTTCTCTGTCTGTGAGGTTACCAGTTTGAAACATATCCCTATGCCTATGTTTGACATCACCTCACCTCGATGCCGATCTTAAGGTTTCCCTCAGTTTCTGAGGGCCCATCCCTAAGATTGTCCTCGCTTTTTGCTCGCCCACCTTAGGGATAGGGATACGTTCGAGGCCGGTTATGAGGGGTGCGGCGACTGTCGCCTCGTCGGGCGGCACGAGACGGCTGTGGGCAGGCCCCCCCCCCTCGGTGCCGAGCGTGGCGCGAGCTCACCACCCACCAAACCACCCCGACCCAACCCGAAGGCTCCAAATTGACCTCCGTTTCCAGTGGGGGGGGTCGGGGAACCTCGAGAAGACACATATGGAAGCCGCACCCTCCCCCCAACCCGAAATTCGGGTCTTCGGGCTGGGTCACGAGCCGCCGCAGCACCGGCCAATGGGGGCAGGCCCGGCTCCCCGCCTGTACAGCGGCGCCCTGCCCAATCCCGCCGCAGCGGGCGTGGCTCCGGCCGCCCAAGCAGGGGCGGCCGTGACTGTAGCTTGCCGCGGGGGAAAAGCGGCCCACGTCGGACGGGGCTAGGTCGAGGAGAAGTCGGCTCCAGTCCTCCCTCGCCCCCTCCGCCCCCCCCCCCACCTGCTCCTCCCTCGCGGCTTACACTCGGACTCAGGAGCAACGTATCCGCCATGCGAGCACAGCCAAGATATAAAGCGCACACAGACACCGAAACATGGGAATCCCTCCTCAAACTCTTGCTCCCTTCTCCTCCTCCTCCTCCTCCTCCTCCTCGAGGCTCCCTCCTCCTCCTCCTCCTCCTCCTCCTCCTCCTCGCCCAGCCTCCCGAGAAGCTCCCCCTCCGCCGCCTTCCGAGGAGAGGCCTGCCCCCCTCTCCCCCCCCCGCGCGGCACGCGCGAAAATGAGGAGGGGGAGAACGAGGAGGAGGAGGAGGAGGCGGATGAGGCGGAGGAGGAGGAGGAGGAGGAGGAGGAGGAGGAGGAGGAGGAGGAGGAGGAGGAGGAGGAGGAGGAGGAAGAGGAGGGAGGAGGAGGGAGGTGGCCGCCCCGCGGGGAGAGGTCGACCGACGCGCGCCGGTGGTGGCCGCGGGCGGTGCCTCCCCGCGGCGCCCTCGGTTCCGAGCCAGCCCGGCAGGGCTCATTTCGGTTCTTTCGGTTCGATGCGGTTCGATTTTGATGGCTTCCGATTCCGATTCGATTCGACTTGGGGTTCCGATGTGGGTTCCGACTTCTTGTTGGAGGCGTACTAGCCTGCCGAGGTCCGCCGATTCGACTTCTCCCGGCCTGGCTGCCGATTTCCGCCGATCCGATCCAGTTCGATCGCCGATCCGACTTGTCGATTCGATTCTGGGCTCTCCTGGCCTGGGGGCTCCTCCCCTCCTCAGGGGGGCAACGTTAGAATGGCTCAGGGGTGGGGGTGCATCGACCCCCTCGGCGGCGAGCGAGGGGGGGAGTAAGAAGGGGCGGGCCTTCTCAGTAGGCTCCGAAGTCCCCCAGCCTTCTCTGAGAAGTTCAGAGCGTGAATTACCTACCCCGCTTTCGCTTCCAGGCAAAACCAAGTCATACCATACGCCTCCTCGTCAAGCGGCCTGACCAGTACATGCCACAGTTTGGCATCGCTTGGTATCTCTTGGACGCGAGGGTGGTCAAAAGCGAGGTAGGTTCGTTTGCTTCCTAGAAGTTTCCTGAGCCTCCCTCCCCCGAAGACACAGGACGCTTCTCGGGAGGCGCGAGGGCTCCTGAGAAGTCCCGCCGCCCCCTGAGAAGGCCTTCTCCTCCTCACTGCCCCCCCCGCTCGCCGCCAGTCTTACGTCGGGCATGTCCCTCTACAGGAGGGAAATTCAAACATACTAAAGAAATCGTCGGGGGTCAGTTTTTTTTGTGTTTGTTTTTTTGTGTGTTTTTTTCTTTTTTGTTTTTTCTTTTTTGTTTTTTTGTTTGATGTTTTTTTTGACTATTTGGAGCAGTTCTGGAGTATTCTTTTATTTTTCGTCCACAGCCCGCCTGTGGGAGTACATGCCCCGACCTAACGCCAATCCCCAATCGCCCATGCACCGCCGATGGGGGCCCGACAGCCCACATCGCCCAGGAGCGTGCGGATCTGCCCTCGGGCGCCCATCGCCGATCCCTCGGCGAGGTACCGCCGATTGGGGCTCGATGCTGCTTTCCTGGCGCTGGCCCCCGCCCCCCCCCGTTGCCCCTCACCTCCCCCGCCACGCCTCCTCCGCTGCCTGGCCAGGGAGGGATCGGGCCGGACGAAAGGGGGGGGGTTATAGGGAGAGGGGGGGTTGCGAAATCTGCTGCATGCAGCTGGTTTCGGCCCCGCCGCCGGGCCCACTCCTCGATACATGGCCGCCTCCCGATCAGCTACGTGAGCTGATTCTCAAATCCCCCTTTGCTATCCCTCCCTTTCGCCCAGCCCGAAGGGAGGGGTGGCCGAGCGGAGAGGACGCTCGGTGGCAGACGGCACCGGCGGCGGGCGATGTTTGCAAGAGTTCACGCTGCCGAGACAGCAGATCAGCATCACTCACACGTGCTTGTACTCCGGTGGGGGGCGTTCGCTAAGGAATGTGCCCAGGATGCTTCAGACCCTGGAGGATTCTTTAACTGCCTGACTTGGGCGGCAGTGTTATCCATGGCCAGTGCACCAATTCGAGTTTCACCGACTTGCAGACCCTGGATTCCTTCTCCGATGGTTCCCTATCCAATGCCCTCACCGTATGCAGCTGCCTGCGGCAAACCCCGCCACCGTGCCTGTGCAACAAACAGCGCCTCAGGAAGGAGAGTACGTACTGTGCAGGAGGGGCGCGATTCCCGCGACAGGTCTGGACTGGGACGGGTCGTCAACTCGATCTCGTCTTCGTCTGCGCGGTAGGGGGAAGATCAAGTTCGCGCTCCCCGTTGCAGTTCGGCGAGCAGTCTGAACTGAGGCGGGTCGTGAACTCGATCCCATCTTCGCCGGCGCAGTAGGGAGGGAGGGAGGGAGGGACGAAGGGAGCTCCAGAGGCTCCAGAGGAATAGAGGGAGGGGGACTCTCTGCCGGCTTCCTGGGAGTCTGTTTTTGGGGCCTTTGGGGCCTCTTGGACCGTCTTAGGGAGCCCTTGGTCTGTGTAACGCCTTCGGATGCCGTCTCCAGGGCCCTCTCTGGGCCATCCTGGTGCCCGCTTTGAGCCCTGTAGGGCCGTCTTGGAGTCCTCTTGTGAGGTCCTTGGGCGATCTTGGGGTCCTGATGGGCCGACTTGGGGCTCTCTTCGAGAGCCTCATGGGCTTCGAGCTATCTTGGAGGCCTCTTGGGCCGTCGTGGGCGGTCGGAAGCCGAAACAGACGAGAATCTCAAACTCATTGAACAAACGTCGGAGGCAAATCAATGTTTTCGCATCCTCGGAGACCTCCTGGGGCCTCTCGGGAGCTTCTTCGGGCCCTCTTTTTGAGGGCCTCGTGGGCTGTCCTAGCGTTGTCTTGGAGCCCTCTTGGGCCGTCTTGGGCGGTCGGAAACCGAAATAGGCGTGAACGTGAAAGTCATTGAAGAACCATATGGAAGTCAATGTTGTGCGGCCTTCTCGGGCTCTCCTGGAGGGCCTCTTGGAGTCCTCCTGGGCCTTATCACTGCCCTCTTGGGCTGCCTTGAGGCCGTCTTGAGAGCCTCGTAAGCCATCTTGGGTCCTCTGGGTCCGTCTGGGTGTCATCGTGGCTGCCTTGGACGCCGTACTGGAAAGGAGCGCCGGAGAGCAAATTCAGGGGGACGATTTTTGGACCACGCGCGGGTCAAGGAGGAGGGGGAGGAGGAGGAGGAGGAGGAGGAGGAGGAGGAGGAGGAGGGGAAGGGGACGATCTTCAGACCACGTGCGGGTCGGGGGGGGGGGGCGGCCATAGAAATCATGCGTCAAACATCTCACTGACAACAAGCGAGCGTTTTAGCGCGCCCACTCTGTGCAGGCACGGTGGAGGATGTGCGCGTCGCCCCCCTGTGCTGACGCGCGCGCGCTCAGAAATCTTTCAGCGTCTGCTCGGTTGCGGGCGCTCTCTGGCCACAACCGCCGGGGCAGCGATGTGCTACAGGGTGTATTCGGTCTCTGGTCGGTTCGGACGTGCGCCTGCAAGGGTGGCGCACAGTGCTACTGTGATGTGCTTCCGCGTCCCGGCAGTGTCTACTTCGGTCCTGTCGGTCTGGGCCGATGTCGACTCCAGCCGGCCCGGTGCTTTTCGATCCCGCTGCTCTGGCGGTCCGATGCGGCCCGGGTGCCAGCATGGCGACGCTGCGAACATTGATCCGATATTCGACTCCGTGCCAAGGCCTCCCGTCACCACCTACCAAACCACCCCAACCCAACCCGAAGGCCTCAAGTTGCCCTCCATTTCCATTGGGGGGGGGGGTCGGGGAACGTTGACAAAAACACATATGGAGCCCGTAATTACCCCCCACAACCCGAAATTCGAGTCTTCGGGTTGGGTTGGGGTTGTCTGGTAGGTAGTCATCGACTCCGTGACAAGGCCCCCCGATCCTGCGCACTCTTCGATTCGACTCGTTTTTCCAACTTTGTGCTGACTGGCTCTGGATGGCGGGAGCCTTCGCATCAACCTTTTTGCTAGGATGTGATTCCCGGGAGGTTGGATTCGGGATCGGCGCCGGTGTATCCCTGGTCGAGCGCCAGCCTAATATGGCATAGTCCTGCATTATCCGTCGTATTTCCGCTTCAGCCGGCTGGAACCGATCAATCCCGGGCCAAATCCGGCTTAATCCCGGACCGAACCTGGCTTCGTGGCCCTTGGATCGGGCTTAATCACCCTCAGTCGTTCTTGCGGAGGCCTCCAGGGAGTTGCCTCCGAAACTTCGCATCAGTCTCCTCCTTCGAGGTGGCGCTTTCTGGTGAGCACCACGAGGACGGGGACTACGCGGCCGCCGCGCAGGCGGCGGAGGAGGCGAGGGCCCTGGCGGCCACTCTCGAGGAGCGCCCTGCGCCCCCGGGGCCACGTGGGCATCTTGGCCCCGTGGCAATGCTGCGTGCCTCCTGCGAAGCACGCGCGAGGGCTTGGGGGCTCTGTGCCTGCCAGCCTCCCGCCGCCCCGCCGCTCTCTCTCTCTCTCTCTCTCTCTCTCTCCGCCGCTGCCCTGCCGCCGCCTTCGGCACGCAGGGCTCCTGAACACCGTGGCTCGCTGGGAACGCCGCCCTCGGGCGCGCTCGACAGAAAACGGAAACGCACCGTCTTTCCTTTCGCTGCGGGCCACTCTGCCGTTCGTATCACTGTATCTCCCTTTTGTGTTGGTTGCCACAGGGATGCCCACAGTAGTTTTCGAGTCTCTAGCCAGACTTCGGGTACAGTTGTAGTGCCTGTCTGGTCAACACAAGCATCGCGACCGCGCATTTGAATGACATTGTTGACGCTTCGCGAATCCCCACCGGCCCATCCAGAAACGATGCCCAAAATAATTGCCTCGATCAGGGAAGTGGGCAGCGCACAGGGGAAACCATTATGAGACATCTTGGGATATCTTGAGCCATCTTGGAGGTCATGTTGGGCTCCCCAGGCGATCCTGGGGTCATCTTAATCAGTGCCCCCCCCCAAGAGGCCAACATGTGGCTAAAACCTTCATTGAATTAATCATTTGGCATTGTCGCCGAGGCCTCTTGGAGCATCTTGTGTGCCTCTGGGGGGACCCTTGGGGCCTCTTGGGGGTCTCTTGGGGGCCTCCTGGGGGCCTCTTGGGGGCCTCTTGGGGCCATCTTGGGACCTCTTGGGGCCTCTTGGGCGCTTCTTTGGGCCATCTTGGAGGAGATCGATCACACAAGAGGGGAGCTTAGATTAGGGTCCCCCCCCAGGAGGCCGAAATGGGGCCGACACCCCAGTAGCACCCATGATTGTGGCTTCCTCGCCGAGGCCGTTTAGGACGCTCCGACGACTCGCGGAACCCCCTGTCCAGGTCCATGGGGAGGGGGTATGGGGGAAGGGTCAGCCCCTCCCCGAAGGGGAAAAAGGAAGGGTGGAAGAGGACATTCTCTAAACCACCGACGCCCAGAGGGCCGGTGGGATTCGCGATGCGCCACGAGAAAAGAAGCAGACGACTCCTGGTTATTGCGCGTTGTATTGCACTCCGCACCCTTCAACCATGCATGGGGCAGATTCAGACCCAATTGTTCTTGCAGTTCAGCTACTTTGGTGATGTCATATTCATTCTAGTGCGATCAGATTCGTGTTGCACTGTGTTCCGAGCGATATTACAATCAGTGTCTAGACAGAAAAAAAGGGGTTTGTGTGCGGCCACGTTCCCAGATTCCTCGTTCCGGGTTCCGGACCGATTTCGGTGGGCGGCAGATTTTTTGGATTTCTTTTACGCGTTCTGGGCCACTGTTGGTGGGTCGTCGTGTTCCCCGTTTCCGGGGTTCTTTCGGATGAAATCTGGACGCATATGTATACACATACACACACATCGATATACGCAAATATTGATACGTGTTTATGCATGCATGTATGCATGTATGCATGTCTACATGTATGTGTGTCTGTCTGTATGAATGTATGTATGAATGAAGGTACCACTCTATGCATACAGTTGTAACTATGCACACCAAATTTCTGTATATGCCCATGCGTGTATATGTGTATATGATTGTATACATCGAGTTGGCGTGTACATATATACATATATACGCATATATACAATTACATTTGTAGAACTGTATATATATATATATATATATACATGTTTGTATGTATGTATGTATGTATGTATGTATGTATGTATGTATGTAGGTATGTAGGTATGTATGTATGTATGTATGTATGTATGTATGTATATATATATATATCATGGACGTCGACCCATCCCGCCACCGCGTCTGGTGCTCAGTTCGTGCTGTTGTTTTGGTTGCTCCTGGAGCTGTTGCTGCTCACTCTTGCCGCTGCTGCTGCTGCTGCTGCTACCCCTCCTCGTATTTGTGTCCTCTTGCGGCTCTTACTCCTCCGGTGTTGCTCTTGGTCCTGCTTCTCCTCCTTGTGCTTCTCTGGCTGCTTTGCCTGGTGTTCCTCCTGCTGCTCCTCCTGCTGTTCTTCCTGTTGCTTTTCGTGCTGTTTGTTGGGCTGCTCCTCCTGCTACTGCTACTCATTCTTGCTGTTGCTGCTGTTCTCGTCCTCCAATTTCTTCTTCTCCTCCTCTCCTTTCTCTTTCTCCTTCCTCTTCTTACTCCTCCGGTAGCCTTGTATAGCTAGCTCGCCCCACCGCCCCTTGTAATCGTCTGTGCCTTCCGCCGCCGTTTTTGCTCGGGGGCACAGAATGTGATCAATTTCCGTGCCCGCAGTTTTTTGCTATTTGTCCGCCTTAGGCAGCAATAGGTATTCTCCATTTTTCCGCTCACCCTTTGCATCCTTAGTTGTTAGCGGGGTTTCGGTTCTGCGACCACGACTTCTCCTGGCTCCATGGCCCGCGTGGTGCTGCCTCTGCCCTGCCAGGCCCCGAAGGCCACGGCTCCTAAGACCTGTGTTCTACCAGCTGGCCATCGCCACCCTGCACCGCATTCGTCATGATCGTCCCCGTCCTCGTTAAACGGAATCCCCCTGATCCCAACCTTTACAAGGACACCGAGTTCTGAAAGGTCGTCCCGCCTGAGCACAACTGGAGCAAGGTCGGCATCAATAACACCAAGGACAGCGGCGCCCCCCCGCCGCTGCCTGCTTCCGTTTTGGGGCGTAGTACTCGAACCATCCAGAGATATGGTAGAGGGCTGCATGATCCACGTCGTTCCCAAGATCGCGGCGTCAGAGGCTTCGGCTCCGATCGCGCAGGTGGGCGCTTGGCGCGCGTGAATCGGCCGTGGGCGTGGGCGCCGACGTCGCGTTGGATTCTCGTGATTTCGCGGCGGGCATTGCCGACGTCGCCGAGAGCTGCGCCATGACCACGGCCGGGCCCGACAGCGAGGCTTGGCCCAGCGCGACCGCCCAGGCCACGGCGATCCAGATGGCGCCCTGCGCCTCGAAGGGCTGCCGCACCTCGACCTGCGCGGCCGCGATTTGGCATCGCTCGGACGTGTGTTTTTTTCTTTGCGGCGAGAACCGCCGAGTAGAGTCCTGGATGGTCGTGGGAAAGATTCGCGCGAATCTTCGACATGCGCATGGAATGGTCGTCCGAGCGATGGCAAGGTGATCGGCGTGCGCTTCAGGAATATTCTTTTCCTGAAAACACCACCCTGTCCAGGGCGCCGAAGTTCCGCCAGGAGGCAGTCGAGCTGCTGGCTTTCGGCGCTGGCGCGACGTCCCTGATGCCAGAGGGGAACTCTCGTTGGCTTCGACGAAACCCGCGTCAGACGCGGTGAACTTTTTATGCCGTGCTTCCCCGGCAGCGCCGTGGTCTCGGTGAGGGTGCCGGGCAGCGCGGTGGCCCCACGCGCCATGGAACATTTCCGCGTCGGCGATTCCGTGCGCGCCGGCAGGAGCTTCAGCGGGATTTCGTTTTCATTGACTGCCAGGGAATCAGGGAACCGCGCGGACAAATGCTTCGGACGTCTGCGGGCGGTTCTTCCGGTGGCGCCAGGCCCCCTCCCCGCGCCGCTCGGCGGCGTCTCTGCCCCGGGCGCGCTTCCCGCGAGGAGCCTGAGGACGGGGGCAAGGTGGGGATCAGGGCTGGCGGGGAGACCGCCCGCGGACGTCCGAAGTGCATTTTGACGCCTGCAGTTTCTTGCTTTCTGATCGCGCGTCAGGCATGGAGTCCGAGCGCGCGTCCGGCCATGAGCTTTCCCTGGGCGCCGACCACATCGTGCGCGGTCGCGCGGAGTCGACGCCAGCGCTTGATGGGTCAGGTCTCGAAGGACTTGTCGCGGACCAGCGCGGGCGTTCACGCCGCGTTTGTAGCATCGCGGGTTGTTCAAGTGCAGCGCGGGTTGGGCCGTTGCAGCCATGCGCCCTTCACTGGGAAGGGTTCAGTGGTGGTGAACGGCGTCCTTTCGCCGAGCTACGCGAATGTCAAGCGCTTGCGTTGGGTGCCCAGGATTCGTTGTGAGCGGCACGACGTGAACAGGAGTATGCATGAGCCCCTGGGCCTCGCGTGCAGCCTGGTGCCCTCGTTGTGCGGCCGCGTGTGGTATTGCGAAGGCCTTGCGGCCGGTGCCGCCGACGCTGAAAGGGGACGTCGACGACGGCGGCAGTGGCGGCGGCGACGACGACGACTCTGACGTGGGCCCGAGCCTTCAGGGATGCTTCTTGGGGTCTTTTGGGAAGGCTCTCGGGAGCCCCTGGGGGGGAATTTTGGGGTGTTTTGGGGACCTCATGCGGGGGCCTCTTGGGAGCCTTTTCGGGTGTCCTTGGGGCCCATGGGGAACCTCTTGGGGCCTTCTGGGAGCTTGTCGGGGCTGGGGGCTCGAAGTGACGTTTCGGGTTCCCCGTGAAAGCACGCTCTTGTAACCGTTTTGGGGGCTTCTTGGGCCGTCTTGGAGGCGTTTTGGGCTGTCTTGATGTGCTCTGGGGATGTTCTGGAGCGCTTTTGGGAGCCTCTTGGGCCGTCATGGGGCGATCTGGAGGGCCTTTTCGGTCGTCTTGGAGCGGCGGGAAGCGGAAAAGGTGATAACGCCCAAATATGTGAAACACCCAAGGCAAACCAATCGTTTTTACCTCTTAGGGCCCTCTCGGGGGTGCCTATGGAGGCCTCTTCTCGGGGAGCCTTGGAGGTCTCCTGGGCGGTCTGGGGACGTGCAGGCGTTTTGGGCCGATCGTTTGGCGATTGGGGGCCCTCTTGGACCGTTTCGGGGGCTTTTTGGGGCAATCGGGGCTTGTTTTTGTATTTTGTGCAGCCCTGGGACCCCCACAGGGGGATGTGTATCTGACCCCCCCACAGTGGGACCCCCTGGGACCCTCCCCCACTTCGACGGGGGAGGGATCAAAGGATCACAGGGAAGGGGCTTCCCTTCGATTCGATTACGACATTGGCGGGTTTTCCTCTCGCTGACAGATTTGAGGAGGGTGCAGGGAAAGGGGACGACGCAGACGACGAATGACAGAGGCGACGATTCGAACAGACAAACCCCTCGAGCATGCCGACAGGGTCGGCGGATTCTGCGGAGGGCCGCCGCACGCGGACCCGCTTCATCCTGGACAGGTTCGGGTGGCTGCAGGCCATGAGCAGCGACCGCAGCGACTTTCGCTCCGCCCTGGTCGTGGCTTGCCGGCCTCGCGCAGCCCGATACAGCGGAGCTGCTGTCGGCAGCGTTCGGCCAGGCGCCCCGCGTCACTTTGTTGGCCGTCGCGGCAGCAGCCCTCGCGGTCGCGCGCCGCAGGAACACGGCCAAGAGGGACCGAACGCATCTGAGCGCCCGCTTGCGCCCGCTGAGGAGCGGCGCAGCGCCGCTCAGTTTTGCACGGCCTCTAGTGTAGGGTCTTTCTACAGGGCCTTTTTATAGCTTTATACGGTCTCTTCGTCGGGTCTTTCTCTTGGCCCTCTCAGATGGCACCGTGGCTGCCCTTGACGGTGGAAGAAACATGCAGAACACATTATCTGATGTGTCGGTCAGAACCTCGATGGCCGAGAGCATTCGCACCTGGGGAGGGTTGGCCCCGGGAGGCTCTCCGTCACCATCCTGATTTTTTTCTTGCCATGCTTCCAACGAGCCCGCAAGCGTACATTGGGATACGTTTGTGAACGATTGCGAACGCATTCCAATGTGTTGATCATCTGTAAGGAATTGCCAGCACCCGTCTGCTATGTGACGGTGGCCCAGCCTGCTCTAGAACCTAAGCGCGCACGAAGCTCTCGCGTGGTTCTGGTATGTGTATGTATGGTGTAGGTCTGTAGGTCTGTATGGCTGTTTGTCCGTATGTCTGTATGTATGTATGTAGGTATGTATATGTATGTATGTATGCATGCATGCATGCATGTATGTGTATATAGTTTTACACGCAAGCATACATACAACCATACATTTTCACATGCACGCATATGTTGACATTTTTGCAAGGAAACCTCACGGGTAATGAGGGACATGGAGGATGTGGGAGTGACGTTGCTGCTGCTGATGATGACGATGATGCTGCTGCTGTTCATGATGATGATTATTATGATGGTGATGTTGTTGATGATGATGATGACGATGACGATGAGGATGATGATGATGCTGACGATGATGATGATGGTGATGATGATGATGATGCGAATGATGATGATGATGATGATGATGATGATGATGATGATGATGTTGCTGATGATGATGATGCTGATGATGATGGTGATGATGATGATGATGATGATGATGGTGGTGGTGGTGATGATGATGATGACGATGATGATGATACTGATGATGATGATGATGATGATGATGATGCTGATGATGCTGTTGATGATGACTATGATGATGATGATGATGATGATGATGATGATGATGATGATGATGATGATGATGATGATGATGCTGGTGATGATGGTGGTGGTGGTGATGATGATGATGATGATGCTGCTGATGATGATGCTGCTGATGATGATGATGATGATGATGATGCTGATGATGATGCTGATGATGATGATGATGATGATGATGATGATGATGATGATGATGCTGCTGCTGCTGCTGCTGCTGCTGCTGCTGATGATGATGATGATGATGATGATGATGATGATGATGATGATGATGATGATGATGATGATGATGATGAGGGGAGGAGGAGGAGGAGGAGGAGGAGGAGGGAGGAGGAGGATGAGGAGGGAGGAGGAGGAGGAGAGGGAGGAGAGGAAGAGGAGGAGGAGGAGGAGGAGGAGGAGGAGGAGGAGGAGGAGGAGGAGGAGGAGGAGGAGGAGGAGGAGGATGTGGAGGAGAAGGAGGAGGGGGATGAGGAGGAAACAAACGAGGAATATGAGGAGCTGGAGGAGGAGGATGAACTGGAGGATGATGAGGAGAAACCACGGGGACGGAGGAGGTGAATGAGGGAGTGGGATAAGGAGTCAGGAGGAGGATCGGGAGGAGGGGGGGCGGTAAGGAGGAAAAGGGAGACGAAGGATGGGTGTGGGCGGCCATGGCGATGAGGAGGCGGAGCAGCACATGTAGATGGAGGGGGCCGCCAGTGGGCTCCGCAGGACCCAGAGGCGCTGGGCGCCGCGCTGGTGGCCCTGGCGTCCTCGCACCTCCGGCTCGGGCTGAGCGCCCTGGCCCTTCAGGAGCCGCCGCCGCCGCTGCCGCCGCCCTCGCCGTCGTTGTTGACGCCGCCGCCGCCGCGGGCGTGGTTGATCCGGTTGATCCCAACGGCAGGGGGCCGCGCTCGAGCGAGCCCGAACCTGCCGCGCGAGGCGACCGTGCTGGTCATCGTGCGGCGCCTTCTGCACCGTCCACGCCTTCTGTCGGCTTGTCGTCGCCGCCGTTGTTGCCGTCGCCGCCGCCGCCGTCGCCGTCGCGGTCATGGCAGCGGCGGCGAGTGGGGAGGGCAGCAGGAGTCTGGGGGGTAAGATGGGAAGTAGGGGGGGAAGGAGGTGGGGGGAGGAGGAGTGGGAGGAGGAGGAGGAGGAACAGGACCAGTGTAATCCCAAGAAGTATCAACGATGCTGCAATGAACCCTTTCTCCACATTCCCTCTTCATGGCCCCGCAAGAATCTATGCTCATTGCGGGAACTGGCTTGTTATAACACAGCCGTCTGAGAACCTTCGATCTGGCCGAAACGCAGTTCTTGAGACTTCTGACGATCGAACAACACGCACCCATACCCATAGGGGGGACGGAGGAGGCTATGGGTGCGTGTTGTCGGATGGGGGTCCCTGCTCGAACGGGAGCGTTCCCTAGGGTCCGACAACCCGCCCCCATACCCATAGCCAGTCCTCCTCCCAACGACCCCCGTATGGGTATGGGTGTGTGTTGTTCGTTCGTCAACTTCAGCGCCGCGGATCAACGTGACTGACATGTCCTGACAATCTTGAATCCATCAGACCACCATTCCTGAGACTTCAGTGCGGCGAACCAACGTGACGGCTGCGTCGTGACAGCCCTACTTCTCGCCAGAACATCATTTCGGGGATTTCAGCCAAACGAATTCTTGATTCAGCTGAACACTTTTAACGAATGTGCGCGGTGTTTCATGCGTGAACCACTTTTGGAAAAATGCCGGCCTCCATCCTTGAAGCTGTTGCAAACTCTTAAAGACGACAGTTCGCGGCGCTAAGGTGACAGCCACATTTGGACAACCACCCGCCTTCATCAGAGAAACGGCTGCAACTTTTGAGACACATGGAACTATTGTATGCTACCTTCAGCACGTTGCGTGTTCAGAACCGCTGAGGGCCAGACTGCATCCTAGCCCTGTTCGCTGCCAGCGCCCGCGCAACCGCCAAGAAGGGGCCAGCGGTTCGGCGCTTGTTGAGCAGGGGATTGACGGCTTTACCATTTGCCTTCTTCTCGCGCCGTGTCCGCTTGCCCTCGTCTCGCTCCCTCCTGGGGCATTGTGATCTTCTTCGCAAGATCCCACACCCGCAACTTCAGCTTCTTCTCGGACTTGCTGAAGGTCTTGTACTTGTCCGTCACCGGTGCTGGCGAGGCAGGCGGAGACGTTGGCGGGTGCGGTGGCGGCCCCGAACGTGCTGCTGCGTGGCCATGTGCGTAGCCATGGTGGGCAGATGCGGGCGAGGGATCCGAGGAAGCCTCCCGTCCGCCCTGAGAAGGATAGACTCCGCTCCCTCCAAGAAGACTGGGGGCGGTGGAGCCGTCGATGAAGAGCGCATCGATGTCGCGACGGCCCAAGTCCAAGATCCTGTTCGGCTGCTCCGTCGAAGCCTCGCCGACAGGTGCACAAACGCATGCACCAAACTGTTGAAACCGTACTTCTTCATCTCTCTGACGTTAGCCTACGAGATGGCAGTCCCTTAAGCCAAGCACAGCGAACCGGTCCAGCCCCATGGCGTTGTTGTCGAGCGCCGCTGCCGCGCCTCCGCGCCCGTGCGCACGCGCCCAGACGCGAGCCCCCTCGAGCCAGAACGGCGGCTTGAGATCTTGGTCTTGTGCCAAAGCGGCTACGGACAGGAGGAGGAGGAGCGGGAGGAGGAGGAGGAGGAGAAGGAGGAGGAGGAGGAGGAGGAGGAACAGGCACAAAAGAAGGAGTAGGAGCATGAACAGGAGGAGAAGGAGGAGGAGGAGGAGGAAGGAGGAGGAGGAGGAGGACGAGGAGGAGTCGGAGGAGCAGGAGGAGCAGGAGCAGATGGAGGAGGAGGAAGAGGAGGAGGAGGAGGAAGATGAGGAGGAGGAGGATGACGAGCAGGAGGAGGGAGGGAGGGAAGGAGGGAGGGATGGATGGGAGGAGGGAGGGAGGGAGGAGGAGGAGGAGGAGGAGGAGGAGGAGGAGGATGAAGAGGAGGAGGAGGAGGAAGATGAGGAGGACGATGAGTAGGAGGAGGAGGAGGAGGAGCAGGAGCAGATGGAGGAGGAGGCGGATGAGGCGGAGGCGGAGGCGGAGGAGGAGGCGGAGGAGGAGGAGGAGGAGAGGAGGAGGAGGAGGAGGAGGAGGAGGAGGAGGAGGGGGAGGAGGAGGATGAGGAGGAGGAGGATCACGAGGAGCAGGAGGAAGAGGAGAAGGAAGGTCGACGAGGAGGCGGAGGAGCAGGAGGAGCAGGAGCAGATGGAGGAGGAGTAGGAGGAGGAGGAGGTTGAGGAGGAGGAGGAGGAGGAGGAGGAGGAGGAGGATGTAGGAGGCGGAGGAGGAGGAGGAGGGGAGGAGGAGGAGGAGGAGGAGAGGAGGAGGAGGAGGAGGAGGAGGAGGGAGGAGGAAGGAGGAGGAGGAGGAGGAGGAGGAGGAGGAGGAGGAGGAGGAGGAGGAGGAGGAGCAACGTGAGCCCTTTCCCCATCCCCTTACACCGCCGAGAGCGCCGCCGCGCCCCGTTTCATTCGGGATTTGGGCCCGTCGCGGGGAGTCTGGCCCCTGCCCTGCCGAAGGGGCTGGCGCGGGGAGGAGGGGTAGGTTGCGACAGATCGGCGGCGAACCCAGGGGGGACGTGAGAGAGGGGGCAGACCTTGGAAGAAGGCGGCGGGGCCTCTCAGAAGCCCTTGCAGATTCTGACAAGCCTTGTGGGCCGTCTCTGGAGCCATCAACAGCTTCTCAGAAGGCGCGATCGTGGGGTTCTGAGGAGCCCCGCCGCCTTTGAGAAGGCCTGCCCCCTCTCGCTTCCCCCTGGGCTCACCGCCGAAGAGCGCCAGAAGGCATCAGGCCGACGCTCGCTGAGAGCAGGGGGTGGGCTACAGTTCGTCCGCCCTTGCCCCCCCGCCCGCTAGATCGATGCATCACCCGGCCGCTCCGGCGCAGTGGTTGGAAAGGGGAGGGCAGGGTGGCAGGGGCGGGAGGCTGGCAGGCAGGGGGAGGCGGTGGATGGCGGCGTGGAGGTGTGCGGCCACGACGTGGTCGTCGCAGTCGCCTGCGTGGTCGAGGGTTGGCGGGGAGGTTCGGGCTCGCGCCCCGCCAAGGGAGAGGCAGGGAGGGGAAGGGACGATGATAGCAGGTTCGGTCGAGAGTCTGCCCTGCCTCCTCCCAGAATGCTCGGCGAATCTAACTGCCTGAGTGTTCCAAATTGCGTGCAAACAGCGAAAAACAAGAGGGACGGGGGGTGGGGGTGAATGGACGGGATGGGGACGGGTAGTGGCTGGGGAAGCGGTTTGGGAGTGGCGAGGAACGGATGTGATGAGGTGGGGGTGGGGATGGGGGAGGGTGGGAAAAGGGGAGAGTTGGACTCGCACTTCCTGCCGCCGTGAGCGCGGGCGTGGAGTCTCTCTTTGGGTGCGGGCTTCCCATACTCCCACAACGAGGACCCCCACAGAGGGCTCGACCCTTTGCCCAGGACCGTTGTTCCATCCTGGATTGTTTTGACGCTCCTGGGGCCCAGCAAGGGCTCCTGTAGGCCGAAACGAGCAAGAACCTCCCGTTCTGTTTTTTACACGATCCGCCTGGCGGTGGTGAGGGCTAATAAATCCCCGCCTCGCTCGTCGGGTCTTCCAACGGTAGTAGATATCGGGAGCCTTGTGTGTCTTAGCAACTCCGTCTTCAGAACAGAATGCACTAGCGTGCGCTGTCGTCTGGCAATCGATGGGCCAGCGCCCATTTAGCGTCAATTTGCGTCGCCCAGCGTGGGATAGCGTCGATTCGCAAGGGTCAGCAAGACGTTCACACCGAACGCCCGGTAGCGGCCGAGGAGGCGGAGCGCGCGGAGCCGCTGCTGGCCGCATCGGCGGGCCCGAACGCGGCGCGCGTCGCGCGGGGCATCGCCGAGGCCCAGGGCGCCAAGCCAAGCCGCCCGTCCTCGTCGGCAACCGCCGCCGCCGTCGCCCGTCGTCCGTCGCCGTCGTCGTCGTCGTCGTCGTCGTCGTCGTCGTCGTCGTCGTCGTCGTCGTCGTCGTCGTCGTCGTCGTCGCCGTCGTCGTCGTCGTCGTCGTCGTCGTCGTCGTGCTCGTCGTCGTCGTCGTCGATGTCGTCGTCTTCGTCGTCGTCTTCGTCGTCGTCGTCGCCCGTCGTCGTCGTCGTCGGCCGCCGCCGTCGTCGTCCTTGTCGTCGTCGTCCTCGTCGTCCTCGTCGTCGTCGTCCTTGTCGTCGTCGTCGTCGCCGCCGTCGTCGTCGTTGCCGTCGTCGTCGTCGTCGTCGTCGTCGTCGTGCTCGTCGTCGTCGTCGATGTCGTCATCGTCGTTGCCGTTGCTGTTGCCCTCGCCGTCGCCGCCGTCGCCACCGTTTCCGCCGCCGCCGCCGTCGTCGTTGTGGTCGTCGTCGTTATCGTTGTCGTCGTCGTCACCTTCGCCGCCGCCGTCGCCGTCGCCGTCGCCGTCGCCGTCGCCGCCGCCGTCGTCGTCGCCGCCGCCGCCGTCGTCCTCGTCGTCGTCGTCGTCGTCGTCGTCGATGTCGTCGTCTTCGTCGTCGTCGTCTTCGTCGTCGTCGTCGTCGCCCGTCGTCGTCGTCGTCGGCCGCCGCCGCCGTCGTCGTCCTTGTCGTCGTCGTCCTCGTCGTCCTCGTCGTCGTCGTCCTTGTCGTCGTCGTCGTCGTTATCGTCGTCGTCGTCCAGGTTCGTCGTGGTTGTCGTCGTCGTGGCATTAACCTACTTTCAGCGCTTTCCTGTTGAGACGGCCTTACGGCCGGTGCCGTGGACCTTGGAAGACGACCCTCATGACGAAAGAGGCAGCTCGAGGTGGTCGGGAAGGACGGCATCTGACGCTCCCAGGAGCCCTCGAGAGGCTCCACGAGGCTCTCAAGAGGTGCCGAAGAGACCCCATGAAGTTCTCGGGAGAACTCCAGAAGGCACACGATGCCTCCAAGAGGCCGAAGGAGGTCCTCTCTTCCCTATTCCAATTAGGGACATTTGATTCTTCCGCCGCCTATCGTGTGTGTCTACTCCCCCGCTTTCCCTCGTGCTTCGACTACCTTGCCCCGAACGGCCTGCGACAAGACTTCCGACGTCGTTCAATTTCTCAGTGCGTGCCCCGCCGTGCCCCAAGCGGCCGTTTTCATCGTTCTTACTCGGCGCGGGTACATTTCCCGGGCAAATCACATCGGCTAGGTCGCCGACAGGGGCGCCAACATAGACACGAACGCGCGTCGCGCCAAGATGGCTTCGCGAGGGCGCGAAGGTGACCGCCCGGGGACGCTACTCGCGAAGTTCAGTTCACATAGGGCACCGCCCATTAGTTCATCTCGGCTGCCCGTCTGGTTCGGGGACATCCTCTGCGTGGCTAGCCGGCCAGGAGCAGCGGCCTGGGCACCGAAGCGAGCAGCTTTTTTTTTGGGTGCACGCACGGAGGCCACACGGCTTCGCTGCCTATATATATATATATACATGTTCGTCGTTCCCCCCCAAGCCCTCCCCCCACGCCACCACAAACATCGACACTTTCATTCGTCGTCTCTTCGTGCGTCTTGTGCTCTCTTTCCTCTCCGTATCCTCCTCATCCTTATCCTCCAGTTGCAGCGGCCTTGCCCACATATTTTCTGTGTGGGGGTCGTGTACAAGGATTCCCTTTGAGTCGGCTCAACAAGTGGATTTTTCTGTCATGCCATGCAGAGGTTTCTGTCTGCAGGGGATCCTGTGAAGACAGATACTCCATGTCTGTTTCGAGGTTTTGGTAATGAAGCCATTTGCATACACATATCATGCATATGTGTTTTAAGGTTTCAGTCAGGAAGCCATGTGAACATACAGACAATCTTTCAACGTATTGGTAAGGACCCGGTGAAAGCACAGATAAGCCAGATTTCTCAAGGTATCTCAACACGGCTCCGCCAACCTCCTCTTCCTGATCCCAAGACCTCTTTGCACCCCCCTTCTTTAAACGACAACTTGCACTCATCATTTTTTTGTGCTTTTCGCATGGTTCCCTTACCGAAGCCTGAACATTATGTGGATCATCGGTGTTTGTTACACGATGCTTCCTTCACTGATTTTCAGTGTTCCCTATACAGTCCAGACTGTGTCCAAGGTTTGGTTAGGAAGCCATATGACAACGCAGATAATCAAGATCAGGCTCAAGGTTTTGATCAAGAAACCATGTGAACACAACGATACACCAGATAATATCAAGTTTCCTGAAGGCGGCTCCGCCAACTCCCTCCTACTCCTGATCCCCAGACCTCCTTGCGGCGCCCTCTGTTCCAGAAACCTTGCATGTATCTATGTTCGTCGTGTGCTTTCACAGGCTTGTCTTCCCAACTCCTTGAACATGATATTGATCATCAGTGTCTCTACACCCTGTTTCCTTATTCGCAGAGGTCTAAGCTTATACGGATTATCTGTGCTTCCACATATCGTCCAGACAGTGTTTAAGATGATGGTGAGGAAGCCATGAGAAAACACAGTTGATCAAGATACGGAGGCTCAAGATTTTGATAAGGACACCAGGAAAACCACAGATGTCCCATATACTTTCAAACATTGTGGTAAGGCAGCTCTGTGAGGACCCTGGCCAACCAGATGAATTCCAGTTTTCTGAAGACGGCTCCGCCAACATCCTCCTACGGATCACCAGACCTCCTTTCGGCGCCCCCTTGCTCCGAACATTTGCAGGCATCTGTATTGTTAGTATGTTCACAGTGTTTGCTGGCCGACTCCTTGACGAACATATGGGCCTTTTGTTGTTTGTTCACAGGGTTTCCTCACCACGACTCTTAAACCGGTATATCTTACCTGTGTGTGTTTCACATGGTTCCCTTACCGCAGCCATTCAACTTATATGTTTTACGTGTGGTTCCACAGTGCCACAGGCTGTGTCCTGTATGGCACGCTGCCTGTGGAGAGGAGGAGGAGGACCACTGTAACCCCAGACCCATGGGCGATGTTACGACACACACTTCCCCCACCTTACTTCTTCATCTGTCCACACACGGCTTCATTTGCACTAAGGTTTTTTTCAATTCTGACCCGTGCCAGAACATCCTTCCTGGGACTTCAAAACAGCGAATCAACGTACACGTTGCGCGTCCTGGCAGCCCTACATCTTGCCGAAGCGCCACTTCCGCGAATGTGCGCGGCGCTCAGGCGAGAGCTACATTGTGAAACGGTACGCCCCCCATCTTTGAAACTTTTCCACACTTTTGGACGAATATGCGCGGCGCTAAGGCGAAGACCATATTTTGAAAATGAGCCGCCCCCCCATCCGTGAATGTCATTCAAATTTCAATGGCGAATTTGCAGCGCGCTAAGGCGAGAGCATCATTTTGAAAATGACCCGCCCTCCTCCGTGAAGCTCTTGGCACGTTTTTATGGCGAATGTGCGCGGCGCTAAAGCGATAGCCACATTTTGAAAACGAACCGCCCTCTATCCGTGAAACTATTGCAACTTTTCAGCTCAACGATCAACACTGGTGAAGAAGTCTCATGCGAAACGCACGGCCCGCCCTACCGACACGTCTCGGGGTGTGTCAGGGTTGAGCTACTTACAAGGAACAGGATCGAGGAGGAGGAGGAGGATGAGGAGGAGAAGGGGGAGCAGGAGGACGAGCGGGACAGGAGGAAGATGACAGACGAGCAAGGAAGAGAATTTGTGCGAACGTATGGGGACGGGAAGAGAGAAGGAGCATGAAGAGTCAGGGTGAAGAAGGTAAGGGCGACAAGGGAGAGGGGGAGACGAGGAACGAACCTCCCCCCTTTCTCTCTTTCCCTCTGCGTTAATCGCACGCGAATGAGTGGGGGGAATAACAATAATGATAACAGCTTTCCATGACTCTCTCTGTCTCGCTCTACTTCTTCTATTTGTTTTTTTCCAACCATCCTGTGGTGTTGGGTCCTCGTTTTGACGAGAGGGTCCCCGCGTTCTCCTCCTCGCGTGCCCCCCCCTCCTCCCTACCGTCCGCATGCGTCCCGCACACCCAGGACAGCGTTTCGTGGCCCTCCTCCCCCTCCTCCCTGCTTTCCACCCACCCAGTACAGTGTTTCGTGGCCCCATGGGAAGCCCCACCGAAGGTCCCAGTGCCTCGTTCCGCATGCGTCCCGCACACCCAGTACAACGTTTCGTGGCATCATAGGGAGCCCCACCGAAGGTCCCAGTGCTATCGTCCGCATGCGTCCCGCACACCCAGTACAGCGTTTCGTGGCCCCATAGGGAGCTCCACCAAAGGTCCCAGTGCTACCGTCCGCATGCGTCCCGCACACCCAGGACAGCGTTTCGTGCCCTCCTCCCTGCTTTTTCACCCACCCAGTACAGTGTTTCGTGGCCCCATGGGAAGCCCCACCGGAGGTCCCAGTGCCTCCGTCCGCATGCGTCCCGCACACCCAGTACAGCGTTTCGTGGCCCCATAGGGAGCCCCACCGAAGGTCCCAGTGCTACCGTCCGCATGCGTCCCGCACACCCAGTACAGCGTTTCGTGGCCCTCCTCCCCCTCCTCCCTGCGTTTCACCCACCCAGTACAGCGCTTCGTGGCCGCATAGGGAGCTCTACCGAAGGCCCCAGCGCCCCCGTCCGCACGCGTCCCGGAACCCCAACTTGGCATTTTCACCCACCCAGTGCAGCGTTTCGTGGCCCCATAGGGGGCTCCACCCAAGGCCCCAGTGCCACCGTCCGTATGCGTCCGGGAAATGTAATTTGGCATTTTCACCCGCGCAGTGCAGCGTTTCGTGGCCCCATAGGGAGCTCCACCGAAGCCCCCAGTGGGACCGTCCGCAGACGTCCCGGTAACCCAATTTGGCATTTTCACCCACTCAGTAGAGCGCTTCGTGGCCCCGTAGGGAGCTCCACCGAAGCCCTCAGTGGGACCGTCCGCATGCGTCCCGGAAACCCAATTCGGCACACCACCCACACAGTACAGCGTTCCCCCTCGCCCAGTGCAGCGCTTCGTGGCCCCATAGGGAGCTTCACCGAAGCAGATATTCACAATTACGCTACCCACAACTGCATATGGTTGGGACCTTCGCCAGGATTTGTTTTGTTTGTTTCTCTCTCTCTCTCTCTCTGTACATATACACACTTACATACATATGCACACATATATCGCACACACACTCTCTCATCTGGAATAGGAGTATGGCGATGATGATGGTCCTTGAGGTTATGCTGTGCAATCGGTACCGGTTTAAGTTTTACATTGGTCCTATTCGAACGGGGTCCCAGTCAAATCCAGCAGGAATCTTTACGATCTGGTAGAAGTCTATATGAGATTGATATTCTAGCGGAATCCCACCCGCGCCCAGCAGGAGTCCAGTGGATATGTGATTTGCTCCGTTGCGATGGATCTCGCATTCGAATCTTGATCAATCCAGTGAGAATCCTCTGGATGCGATGCTTGCTCCTTTCCTGTTGAAATCTCGTCATGCTCGTACTCGCACGCATCAAGAGTCCGTTGTGTATTGTATCTGCTCGTCCTTCTTGTTGAATCCCGATTCTATTTTTATTCAAATCCAATCGGAATCCTCTGGATACTGGATCTGCTCGGTTCCTCGCCAGGTCCTCTTGAGGTCCTCATGTTCCAGAGAGGGAACCTTCTGGGTCTGTCGTCTGCCCCGCTCCGGTCGAAATTCTATCAGAGAGAGTCCTACTCAAGGACGAAAGGTGTTCTCGGGATCTGCGTCTGTTACGTGTCCAATGAGATCCGTTTTGAATCCTATTCGCATGCCGTTGGTTTTTGGGAAGGAGGAGGAGGACAAACGAAGGACGAGAAACAAAGGCATGGTGGTATGATCGAGTAGATGAGTATGAGACACACGAAGAGTCATGGTGAAGAGGATAACGAGAATGAGGAAGAAGAGAAGGCGATGAGGATGAGGATCAGGAGGGGGACACTGATGACGAGAGGTGGCGAAGGGAACGACGGCCGGGAATTGAAGGTGCAATGAGGGGTGCTGTGGGGGAGAGAGAGGGCATACACACAAACACACACATATATGCATACATATATGTATATATATACACATGTACACTTGATTTTGTATATACACACACATATATATATAGCTGTTCACCTATTTGTATGTGTACACATACGTTCACATACATATGTACATACATATCGATACATGGAAACATATATATATATATAGACGGTCACATACATATATATATATATATATATATAGATCGAGAAAGAGAGGGAGATAGAGAAAAAAAGAGAGAAGGGGGAAGAGGGGCATACGAGGCTGAGGAGGCAGGGGGGGACACCACGGATGGCCAGGCAGGCCGCAGCGGCGGGGCGGAGGGTGCGGACGGCAGCGGCGGCGGCGACTGCGCGGAGGGTGCCCCCCCTCCCGCTGGCGGGCCTCTGCAGGCCGCCGCGGCCGCGAGCGCCGCCTGAGGCGGCGGCGGCGTGCCCGGGCCTGGCGCGACAGGACGGCCGCTGGGCCGGGGGCGCCGCTCGGATGCATCGGTGACGGGCGGCCGAGACGGGGCTGATAATTACAGACAGCCAGCTCCTCCTCCCCCTCCTCCTCCTCCTCCTCCTCTTCCTCCTCCTCCTCCTCCTCCTCCTCCTCCTCCTCCTACTCCTTATGTTCCTCCTCCTCCTCCTCCTCCTCCATCTCCTCCTCCTCCTCCTCTTCCTCCTCAGGTAAATTGGCACGACTGGAGAATTTTCGGACCTTCGCCTTCGAGTCGCACGAAGGCACCACAATGTCGGTCGAGCCAGGCCAGGGGCCGTCGGCCCCGCCGGCCTGGGGAAAGCAGGTTTGGCGGCAGTTCGCGGGCGCTGGACACAGCGTCTTGGTGCCCGAAAGCGAATGCAGGGCCCCCCGCAGTCGTTGACAAGGGTCCCCGTTCGGGAGTGTGAACCTCGCCTCGGGCGTCGGATGCAGGTACGGATTTGCTACGGATCTTATGCGGATCCGATGCTTGTTGGACGGATCCTATGTGAAGTTGATAGGTTTTGGACGGATCCAGGTGGTGGGAAAATAGCGTGTTTGGTACGGACCCAGTCGGACCGCTGTAATTTTGTATAGCACCAGTTCAGGGCAGCGGAGGACTCTGATGACCACTTCCACAGGGGCGCGGAGCATGCGCGACAGGAGGGGAATGCGCCATCTAGAATCTAATTCAGCCGCTCCTTATAGAACTTTACTCGGGCGGCTCCTTCCAGAGCTTTCCTCAGGCGGGTCCTTCCAGAATTTTCCTGAACTGCCACTCTGGGTTACGACTTTTTGGCCGTCGCGCCTTCTGATCACTGCACCTCGCTGTCGCCGGCGTCGTCGTCGTCGTCGTCGTCGTCGTCGTCGCCGGCGCGTTCTTGAGGTTGAGACCCCGTCGCGCTGCCAGCCCAGGCAAATTCACTCACGCTTCCAGTCCGGTCCATGCAAATCGCACCAACTTTACCCGATTGTCTGTAGGACGGGTGGGGGGGGCATATCATGGCCAGGGCCATGCGATCTCCCCGGATTTCATGGCGCCTCTTCTCATGTTAAGACGTTATCCCATTCCCCCCCTGGGCCGTGCACGTGCCTCGGGTCACGATTTGCGACCCCCCCCCCTCCTGGACGCCCCCCGAAGGTCGGTCATCGGCGATGCATCGCCGCATCTGGCGATGCATCGCATCTGGCGATGCACCGCCGATGCATGGGAGGACCGTTTTTTTATATACCCTGGCGATAACGGGCCCGACCAGGGGGGGAGGGGGGGGGGGCAGTCACGGTGCGATTCGCGCCGGCGCCGTCCGTGAATGCTTCGGAATGGCCGATCCCCACGCGGCGCCGGCGCGAGTCGTGACGTGACTGGGGGGGCGGAGGGCGGGGCTGGGCCGGGTTATCGCGAATCAGTGATAACATGTTACCATCGGCGATGCATCGCCGACTCCTCGGCGATGCTCTGCGACCGCTTGCGGGCCCCAGCCCTGCGGGTCCGATCGGCCACGGGGTGTGTCGGGCGCCCCCGCTGGGGCCCCTCTTCGGCGGCAGACGGTCTTCCGATTCTGAGCCGTGGCGGGCTGTGCAGGAATCTGGAGGCTATTTTTTTTCCGCGTCCTGCGATGACCACTGGCGCGAGTTGTCGGGCCCGCCCACCCTCCTCCCCTCCCGCAGGTCGGACGGGGTCAGGTCGCACTGCACTGATGCGCGCGGGCGCACGTGGGGCTGCCCGAATGGACAAGGTTCAGGCCATCGGCCGGCACCTCCCCCCCCCCCCCACAGGATAGCTCGGCCATCCCCGAAGAGTTCAGTCGGGCCTGTCCCCCTACAGGGGGATTTTCGACAAACAAAAAAAAATACCCCCAAAGTAGTCAAAACATAGTCCAAAAATAGTCTGGGGACTATCTTTTGAGTATTTTGAGCAATTTTGGAGTATTGTCTGAGTACTTTTTCATTTTTCGTCGAACATCCCCCTGTAGGGGGACACGCCCGACATAACCGAAGAGTGAGAAACTGATCTCTTGGCCTGCAGGGGCATCAGGGGCAGCGATGGGGAGGGGAATCGGGGGTGGACAGAACCCCCAATAGTGACACGTCGATTAGTGAATTGTCCGTTTTCGGTTCTCGAGAGGGCGCCGTGTCTGTTATTTTCCAGGCTTGCGCCCGCCAGGTTTGGGCCTCAGGTCGTTTTCACTAAACCACGTTTTACTAAAGGGGGGTCTGTCCATCCCCGAGGGAAGTGCCCCAGGGTGGGACGCGTTGGCCCCCAATCGTCCACTCATCGCCGACGGGGGCCCGCAGACCCAACCCGTCCAGGACCGTGCGGACTCGCTGTCGGGGGCCCATCGCCGATCCATCGGCGATGTATGGCTAAGTCGGGCGTGTCCCTCTACAGGAGGAATATTCAAAATAGTCAACTTATGGTCTGGGCGGGTTTTTTTATATCTATATTTGTTTGAATATTTTTCGATTTTTTTTTTTTCCTCGACATTACGCCTGTAGGAGGAGATGCCCGGCAAAAATGTATCGCCGATTCCAGGCCGATGTTCCCCCCCTGAGCTGCCCCCCCCTATCGCTCGTTGCCAATCGGGGCGACCCGGGCACCCTCGGGGGGCGCTGTCGGCGAGGCGCAGCCGCTGGAAGGCTTCCGGCGCCGAGCACCGACGAGAACGCCCGCAAACCTCGGGCCTCGACCCCTCCTGTCTCACCAGCCTGGAACATATCCCTATCCCTATGCTGGGCATCTCCTCCTCACGATGCCAATCTGAGGGATTCCCCCATTTTTTTTGAGGGCGCATCCCCAAGATTGTCATCGCCTTTTGGCGTGTCAATCTTAGGGATAGGGATAGGTACGAGGCCGGTAACTGTCGTCCCCTCCCCCTGCCGTTGCCCCCTGGGGGCCTGGCCCACGAGTGGCTGCCCAGGAGGCGAGGCGGCCCCGCCGGGCGGCGCCTGCCCCGCAGGGCACGCGCGGGCCGTCCGCCGCGGCCCGCAGCCGATGGGGGCGCGGCCGCGGCCGCGGCCGTCGGCGGCCGACCACTGGAGATAAGCGCTTCGGTCGGGGGCGGCGAGGAGGGGCGAACAGCCCAGGGGGGAGCAACACTAGGGGAACAAGAAGTGGCATGAACATAGAAACTCGGAGGTCCGCGCGGATTTCTCGGATCGGCGCTGGACCCCCCTCCCTGGCGCGCGGAGCGCGCCAGGGGCGGCGCCGGAGGCGCCGCCAGGGGAGTCCAGCGCCGATCCGAGAAATCCGCGCGGACCTCCGAGTTTTTATGTTTATGTCACTCAACGATCTGGGGGGGCAGGTACGAGGGGGGGGACGCAGCGACCCCGGATTGCCCACTGATCGGCGACAGAGGGGGCCGACAGCCGAAACCTGCCCAGGAACGTGCGGATTCATTGTCGTGGGCCTATCGCCGATCTATCGGCGATGTGTCGCCGAATCCAGGTCGATACATCCCCCCTAAGTCCCTCCGTATCGCTGCCCCTCAAATAAGGATGCAGGGGGCTTGGAAGGTCATGCTGACACTTTTCGAGCGGGGCGCGGCCAACGAAGGTGGCCACGGATGGGCCGCAGCAGTGAAAGGATCCAAGGGAAGCCTTGGAAAGTCGCTCATCCTTACATCCTGGGTCGACTGTAAACTTTCGGTGTTCCGCGCGGTTCTCTTGGATCTGCGCTGGGCCCCCCTCCCTAGCGCGTTCTGCGCGCCAGGGGCGGCGCCTGAGGCTCCGATCCTGGAGATCCGCGCGGAGGTTCCAAAGCTTCTGCTCATGCCGCTTGCAAATCCTCGGGCGGTCCAGCCCTGCCATCGCCAGTTCCGAGGAGCCGCGATAAGGGGGGGTGGATTTGTTGGTGAGGGGGGGAACGTCGACCATGATCTATGGGCGCCGATGATCCATATCTTCGGCGAGGCTCCCGGGCGAATGCGAGTACGTAACCTTGAGTCGGGCATGTCCCTCTACAGGAGGAGTATTCAAAAATAGTCAAGACATCATGTGGGGACGACTTTTCTATAATTGTTTGTCTATGCTTTAGTATGTTTGGACTATTTTTCATTTTTCCCTTCAAATCCGCATTTAGGAGGACACGCCCGACCCTCAACGTAATGCCCGCCCCTGGGCTGTTCGTCCCCGTGGCCGCCGCCGCTCAGGGTGGGCGAGGGGGGCGGCGCCGCGGAGGCGCGGCCGCGCGGGAGATCGAGCGGGAGCCCCCCCTTGCCAGAAACGGTGCGAGGCGGGCGTGCGGACAGATCGTCTACCGTTTGCGAAATAAACGCCCATCCTAGGGATCGAAAAGAAGGCGACGAAGCACGCCCCTTTTCCCCCGTATTTCAAGGTTGGCGGGGAGGGCTGGGCAGTCCAACATAAGTGGGCGTTTATTTCGCAACGCTTCGCACTCCCCTTCGGCGTGTTTGGTGGCCAACATTGAAATACGGGGCGCGCGGCGGGGCTCTCGGTACTTCCACACGTGGGCGTTTATTTCGCAGACGGCGGTATCTGTTGGCGCGGGCCCAGTGGGGTCCCCCGATCGCCGAGCGCGGTGCGGTCGGAGCGTCTTGCGCGCTCGAGCTTGGCCCCCCTGGGCCCTCAGAGGGCCGCGTACCAGAGGTCCTACAGAGGGTGTCCAGACTTTTTGGGGTGCAACTCCTGGGAGGGTGAATTCAGCATCGGCGCTGGTAGAATCTTTGTCGAGAAACGGTGGGATCCGGCATCGTCCTGCCTACTCCGGCTTTCTCCTCTGCAAATCCGGCTCGATCCCAGGCTCTGTCTGGCCTAATCCAGCTAAGTGCATTATCAGTCGTGTTTAACAGCCAGTACTGTGGAAGTCGATTGATGGAGAGGAAGCGCGCTGCAAAATCATTTCCAGATGTCTAACACATGTTCAAACCTGTCTTAAACATGTAGAAAGCATGTTTCAAACATTTTGATGCCATTCTCAATCATTTTTTAAACATTTTTAATCAAACGGTAGGCTTGTTCGAGTGTCCATTGTCATGGCATCCGCAAAGCCAGTAGGTGTTCTGACGGAGACCTCCCGAGAGTTGCTTCCCGGATGTTTTTCCGCTCTCGGCCTAGCCCAGGACTTCAGGGGACATCGCGTTGAACACCTCGCCGCGTCGGATCTCGGGGGGGGGGTGTTTTTAGGGGGAGGGGGAGGAGACTCTTCTCCCCTCCCTCGATGTTCTTCCCCTCCATCATTCCCCACACTCACTCGACACGAGTACGTACTGCTCTCCCATCTCCCCTGACACCGCGCGCGCGTGCTGCTGCCAAAAACCGCGTATCGTTTGGATACTGCAGGTCAAAGCGTGTTTTTTATACCGATGCGTTCATCCTTCGGAGCGCTGTCGGCCCTGCAATACAGTCGGTGCGCTGAAGAAGGAACCCTTTCGTTGTGGAGGGGCTCCGTGTTCCTTAATTGTTTCACAGCTTGCCTCAGGGTTTCCTTATGTTTTCGACGGGAAATCGGAGTTTAACTTATGGAAAAAAGGGGCCTCGTTCCTTATTTAGGGTTCCTTAGGTCAACGCCCCGACTGTAACTGTGCTCCTGCCGCATCGGTGACCACGTTCGGAGTCGCGCTCTCGCCCCGGCGCGGGCCACACCTCTGGATCCGCATCCCTCCTCGTTGTTGTCGCCCCTCTCCTCTCCCCTCCTTCGCCTTCCCGCTGTCCTCCTGCTCCTCCCACTTCTCCTGCTCATGCTACTGCTCCTCCTCCTCCTCCTCCTCCTCCTCCATCCTTCTCATCTGTGGGTTCTCCCCCTCCTCCTCCTCCTCCTCCTCCTCCTCCTCCTCCTCCTCCTCCTCCTCCCCATCCTCCTCCTCCTCCTCCTCCTCCTTCCCCTCCTCGTCCTCCAAACGTATTAGTACGAAGCCACCCTTTGTCGACTGCGTTGCGCAGCAAAGGATGGGCCAACTTCTGCAACTTCCGTTTGGAGATCAAGATCCTCATTACACCCTGGTCGGAAGATGGCAAAGGATTCAGCGCAATGGGAAGGGATGTGTGAAGGGGGAGGGGTCATTGGGATGCCAGATGCGGCGCCAATGCAACCGGAGTGTCTTTTCTCCCCCCCTCTCCCTGTCCTGTCTCCCCCTTTCTCCTCTTACCTCCCCCTCCCTTCCACAATTACACAATATGAATGCTACTCTCCTCTCTCCCCTGGTGGCGTCCAGGGAATGTCTGGCCCCCCTCCGCGTACGGTTTTTTTACACAGGATTCCTGGGAGTTGGGTTTTCGCTGGGTTTTTTTCAGCAAGCTGCTCTCGCTGAAGCGCTGGCCTCATTTTCGAGCTCCCGCTCGTTCCGAATCGTGCTCCCGCTGCAGCGCTGGCCTCATTTCCGCGCTTCCGCTCGTTCCGAATCGTGCTCCCGCTGCAGCGTTGGCGTCATTATTTCGAGTGCCATGCCCCGTCATGTTTTTCGGTCCTTCCAGATAGGCTCCCAAATCAAGAAAATGCCCCCCGAAAAATCCATCGGAAGTGATTCCACATTCGGTGTCGATTCGTTGATTTTTTTGGCCGCGGAAGCCTCCCCCCCCACTTTGGGGCGTCGCCACGCCAAGCTATGTCAGGCGACGCGTCCTCATTTCCGCGCTTCCGCTTTTTTTTGGTTTTATTGTTGTCAAAGTGCTGCTCTCGCTGAAGCGCTGGCCTCATTTTCGGGCTCCCGCTCGTTCCGAATCGTGCTCCCGCTGCAGCGCTGGCCTCATTTCCGCGCTTCCGCTCGTTCCGAATCGTGCTCCCGCTGCAGCGTTGGCGTCATTATTTCGAGTGCCATGCCCCGCCATGGTTTTCGGTCCTTCCAGATAGGCCCCAAAATCAAGAAAATGGCCTCCCGAAGAAACCATCGGAAGTGATTACACCATTCGGTGTCGATTCGTTGATTTGCTGGGCCGCAGAAGCCCTCCCACCTTGGGGCGTCGCCACGCCATGCCATGTCATGCGGCGCGTTTGTCTCTGACACCATGCTATGCCATGTAATGCTATGCCATGCTACGACATCCGACTCTGCGCATAGAGAGGAGATCTACGCCATGGTGAGGGATGGGAGGAAGGGGCAGGACGTCGGGTCTGACGCGAGCGCGCCTGGCCGGCCCTCCCCCCTCCCCCTGGCTCTGCTCCCGCTTCCTTCCTCCCGCGCCGGGGCGCGAACGCGGCCGGCCACGTGCCCCGCGTGCCCCCGCCAGCCCCAGTGAGCGCCGCCACGCGCGGGGCCCGTGCCATCCACAGCATCCAGTCTCCAGCCGCCTGTCTCGGGGAACATTCTCCAGTGCGGCACGCGCACCGTGCGTTCACTGAATGCACGCCTGCTGCGCACGCGGCAGTCGAGAGGACGGCCGGTGGGTTCAGGAGGCGGAGGAGGAGGAGGGAAGATGTGGAGGAGTCGGAGGAAGAAGAGCAGAACCATCAGGAGTGACGTGGAGGATTCAGGAGGATAAGGATGAGGACGAGGACGAGGATGACGACGACGACGGTGATGCTGATGCTGATGCTGATGCTGATCTGATGCTGATGCTGCTGCTGCTGCTGATGATGATGATGATGATGATGATGCTGATGCTGATGCTGATGCTGATGCTGATGCTGATGCTGATGATGATGATGATGATGATGATGATGATGATGATGTGGATGATGATGCTGCTGATGATGATGTTGATGCTGATGCTGATGCTGCTGATGATGATGATATACTTATTGTTGCTGTTGCTGTTGCTGTTGCTGTTGCTGTCGTCGTCGTTGTCGTCGTCGTCGTCGTCGTCGTCGTTGTCGTTGTCGTTGTTGTTGGTGTTGTTGCTGTTGTGGTTGTGGTTGCTGTTGTTGTTGTTGTTGTTGTTGTTGTTGTTGTTGTTGTTGTTGTTGATGCTGTTGTTGTTCCTGTTGTTGAATTCTCATCCTAAGTAATAATTGGTGTTGATCCCCCCTGCCCAGTAACCAGTGTATCTTTCAAGTTAAAGTGCTTCTCGCGGGGCTCGCACTCGTGTTTTTACAATGAAAGCGAGGTGTCACCAAACTTTGCCCCTGGCCCCCGCTTTACAACAACGGCTCCCGCCTGATATTTCCTCACAAGTTGTTCCCAACTCTTGCTCTCGCGCGGGACCTCCTCGCAACTTACACAGGAATTGCGTTCTCGCGTGGTAGTTGTCACAATTTGTTCAGACGCCGCGCCGTCGACACTCAGGAATCGCGCTATCGCTGTGACATTCTTTTCGATTTACTTTGGCATTTTGCTATCGCTCGAGGTTTCCTCGCGATTCATGCAGGACGCACGCTTCAGCAACCCGCTTGCCCTTTGTCCCTTTGTCCCTGCCCGAGTGGTTGCACGAAATACACGTTGCAAGTAAGAACGATCTACCCTCAAGGGGGTACGATCGAAGACGAAGAGGGCGGATATCGACGGGTTAATATATACGTGTTGACTGGCACGCGAGCAGGTAAGAGCGAGTTGTCGTACATTGATTGGAATCGCTTCCGTGCGACCTCGCCTCGACTCTGGCCGCAATTCCTCTTAAAACGAGGCTCCCGCTCGAGCGCGGGCTTGATTGTAAATGTGTGCCCTTGGAGGCACGGCTACAACGACAACAGCACCCGCTCGATACTCCTTCACACTTTGCTTTGTGACACCCTGGCCAGAGAGGCTCCCGAACTCAGGGAAGGCGCTCGCTCGAGATTTCCTCGCAGTTCAGTTAAGTTGGCGGAGGCCCAGCCACGACGACAAGGGCTCCTGCTCGATACTTCCTCACGGTTTACTCCGAGAGCCCCTGGCCAGGAAGGCTCCCGAACTCAGGAACGGCGCTCTCGCTCGAGACTTTCTCACGATTCCGTCAAATTGGTGGGGACCCAACTACGACGACAAGGGCTCTCGTTCGATACTTTGTATTCCCAGAGGCCCTGGCCAGAGAGGCCCCCGAACTCAAGAGTGGCGCTCTCGCTCGAGACTTTCCCGCAAGTCAGACACGTTGGTGGAGGCCCAGACACGGCGACAAGGATTCCCGTTCGGTATTTCTCAATCTGCATTCCGAGAGCCCCTGGCAAGAGAGCCCCCCGAATTCAGGAACGGCGCTCTCGCTCGAGAGTTCTTTGCACTTCAGTCAGTGGCCGACACGGAAGATATTCCACCCGAAACGGGGTGCGAAGACGAAGTGGGCGGGTATCGAGCGTTGGGGTATACATAATGCAAGAGCGTTGCGTGTCAGTAAGAGCGATCAGTCTTAACATGATTGTTGCTGTTGTTGTGGTGATGGTGGTTGTTGTTTAAGCTGTAGTTGTTGTTGCTGTTGCTGTTGTATGTGTTGTTGCTGTTGTTGTCGTCGCCGTCGTCGTTGCGGTTGTTGTTGTTGGTGTTGCGGTTGCTGCTTCAGCTGCTGCTGTTGCTGTGGTTGTTGTTGTTGATGTTGGACTGATGCTGATGCTGCTGATGAGGTTGACCATGATGATGGAGATGTTAATGATGCTGAAGAGGCTGATGATGATGCAGATGCGTACGATGATGATGCTAATGATGACGAGGAGGATGATGCTGCTGGTAAGGATGATTATGATGATGTTGCTGATGCTGATGCTTGTGGTGGTGACGATGATCATGATTATGATGATGATGCTTATGAGGATAGGCATGTTCGTGATCCTGATGTTACGAATGGTGAGGGTGACGCTGATGGTACTGTTTACGATGACGATGTTGTTGATGCTGAAGATGGTGTTGACGTGGATGTTGATGATGCTGCTGCTGCTGTTGATGAGGATCATGGCGATGCTGCTGATAACGATGATGTTGTTGATGATGATGATGTTTATGATGACGATGACGATGTTGGTGCTGGTGATGATGCCGCTGGTGCTGCAACTGATGAGGCCAATGGTGCTGACGATGCTGATGATGATGATGCTGATTGTGATGCTGCCGCTGATGATGAGGCTGATGATGCTGAGGATGCTGATCATGCTGATGATGCTGATGATGATACTGATGCTGCTCAAGATGATGATGATGATGATGATGATGATGATGATGATGATGATGATCATGATCATGATGCGGAGGAACATGATGATGCGGAGGAGGAGGAGAAGGAGGGCGATGCGGCTGCTGCTGCTGATGATGCTGCTGCTGATGATCATGATGATGCTGGTGCTGCTGCTGCTGCTGATGCTGATGCTTCTGATGATGGTGATGATGCTGCTGTAGTTGTTGATGATGATGATGATGATTCTGTTGATGAGGATGATGATGTTGAGGATGAGGAGGATGATGATGATGATGCTGATGATGATGATGATGAGGATGATGCTGATGATGCTGATGATACGGGCTACCCTGATGCTGCTGATGATCATGATGCTAACGATGATGGCGCTGATGACGATGATGCTGCTGCGGATGATGCTGATGATGCTGCTGATGATGGTGATGTTGATGATGATGATGCTGATGCTGATTATGATGCTGATGCTGCTGATGATGATGATGATGCTGATGATGATGCTGCTGCTGCTGATGAATCTTATAATGATGCTAATGATGGTGCTGATGAGGCTGACGATGCTGATGCTCAGGAGGAGGAGGCGGAGGACGAGAGCAAAGTCATGGGGTTGGTGACCTGGTTTAGGTCTGCGTGAGACAGCTCTCCGCTGACCCCCCTCAGGGGCGCTCAAGAAGGGTGGAATGAAGAGGAGGAAGAGGAGGAGGAGGAGGAGGAGGAGGAGGAGGAGGAGGACCGATTGCCTCTCCTCCACCCCGGGGCAGTGCCTCGCTGATGGCTGGTGTCAGCTGAGCTTTCGTGTGTCTGTTTGCGGAGGCATGAGTGTTTGGCGGTCACCTCCTTTGGCGTGATACTCCTGGCTCCCCCTTTTTTTCTCACCCGTCGTTGCTGCCTGCTGACGGGCCGATTTAGGTCACACAAGGCCTACTCATCCAGGCCTCTCGTTATGCCCGTGTATGTACTTCCAGCCGCCGACATATTATTGCACTGCCCTGTTGGCAAGCACGAGGGGTGGTTGGGGGATGGACGTGGCTTAGAGAATTTGTGGACGTCATGGTCGGGGTGGTCAGGCGACAGTACTCACTGGCGCGGCCCGAGCAGATGGCGCGGTCAGCTAATATTTTTCGGTTCCCAGGCGGCCTTGACACATGACTCACTTGTGCACTGCATCTATGAGTAGTAGATATGGGTAGCAGCCCTATACTTTCCTACAGGCCTTACCTACAGGCCAGTTGGCGAAGATTATGCGAGCCTACGCAAGCACACATCTAGGCATCTCACTACCGTTATAGGTGTTGCCTTGTGTTGGGCGGATCTCTTCAGGGGAGTATCTCGTATCGGGGGGCGGAGAAGATCGCGCTCCGCGACAGAGAGGGCAGTTGCCCCAAACTGTGGTCTGTCGCAATGTGTTTTGCCCTTCGCTCTCAGTTCCCGCTCACCGCCGTGTCGTTTCCATCACGGCGTTCAGAGTTGCCACTACTAGCCAGCCTTCTCTCGCCGTTTCTTAGCCAGCCACTGTACCTCAGTTCTATCTTTCAGGCCCCCCTGGATACAGGGAGTGGCCCCCCATCCAACCCCTACAGGCCAGCTGGGCTACACTGAGCCAGCTTTTTTTTACACGGGTTCGTGCTAAACCAGAAGACCTGTTACCACACGCAATGAGGTCCCGTGGCCCTGGAAGTCTGGGGCGAACCGAAAGCCCTGGGTAGCAGCCCACGAGCTGCTGCCACATGCAGTAGGCTTTGTGCATTGTCGTTCCTAGTTTCAGATCTCAGGCCTCTGCTGATACTGGGGTGGGGGAAGGTGTATACGAGGGCGGGGACAGATCAGGTTTGCGATCGTGTGGCCTGACATGAGCCAGTTGTCGGTTATATAAAAAGGGCCAGCCAGCACAGACTGCGCCAGCCCTCGCACGCACTCAGGCCTCCAACATATGCACCCCCCATCCTCGCGCATAAGTGTTGTACTGATTTCTGCTGCCCATTGCCATTTTGGTAGTACGTAGGGGGCTGGCCATCTGGGCCCACCCCATTGTGCACTACTTGCCACAGCACCAGTTCGTACGCAGAGTCTCTTTCTTCTGCCTAGCTACGCTCAGCCGCTGCCGTGCACATTCGTCTTTCAACCGGCCACACTTCGGCCATGCCAGTCACTCTTGCGCTATGTTACCGTCTCATTCACGCCTTCTCTCCCCTCCGCTGCCATTCCAGGAGGGGCTTGGATGTTTGGGTTTGGGATGGGACAGCTCGTGGTACTTGGGGCGGGTGAGGGAAGACAGGGGTGGACCTAAACAGTGTTTTGGTGATTTTGTGGGCCGTTTTCGTTTCGATTTCGTTTGCGTGAAAGGCGGATTGAAGACAAAACGATGGAAAACGAAGACAACACGAAATCAAAAGACACCGTTTTGGTGCAGCCCTGAGGGAAGACACGCACCCTGACTCGACGCTATCGGAGTGCGCGGCGAAGTTTCTGCCATACGCCGCTCTCATCAAAACTTCGGCGTCTCAGCTGTCAGGCATTCTTTCATCTACCCCACGCAGGCCAGCCAGTACCTGCCTGGCCAGCCTGATATCAGCCTGCGGGCAACCCTTCCATTGAGCCTGGTTTTCAGTATCTGCAGCGTCACGTCCTCTATTCCTCCTGAATCTTTATGCGCCCCCTGTGCCACGTTTTATTAGCTCCTTCAAATTACTTTCGCTGCCGTCCTTGACATGAGAGCTGGAACGGCAAGGGTGGGATTGCTGGCGGGAGATGGCGGGCCTCACTCTACACTGGCTGCCGGACACCGCTGGGGAACACGTGCAGGTCAGTATTTTGAACGCGTATTTAAATTTCGTTGATTATGTTCGGCTTCCTCCCCTGGGTATCGGGTATGGTCTGGGGTATTACGGTTCTGGTTTGTTGTCCTTCCCTGCTCCACCATGCGTCCTGGCGGGCACATGCTCTATGGCCAGTCGGCCCCAGTGCTCTTTTCACCGCTCTTCGTTGGTTCTTTGCCTGAGTCGGCATTTTCTTTTTTGCAGGAGACTTTGGACGCAACGATCTCCGATTCATGTTTATGCAATGTCAAAAAGGAGGAGGAAAAGGGAGAGGAGGATAGGGGAGGGGGAGGGGGAGGAGCGGGAGGAGGAGAAGAAGGAGGAGCAGGAAGAGGAGGAGGAGGATGAAAAGGTGGAGGAGGAGTAGGAGGATTTAGTAGGAGGAGGAGGAGGAGGACAAGGAGGATGAGGAGCAGGAGGAGGAGGAGGAGGAGGAGGATTGAACTATGGAGGGTGAGGACGAGGATAAGGATAATGCTGAGCATGATGATGATGCTGCTGATGATGATGGTGATGATGATGATGATGATGACAATGATGATGATGGTGATGATGACGGTGATGCTGATGATGCTAATGATCATGGTGATGCTGATGATGATGCTGATGCTGATGCTGATGCTGATGCTGATGCTGATGATGATGATGCTGCTAATGATGCTAATGCTGATGCTGGGGTGATGATGGTGATGCTTGTGAATACAAGGATGATGGCCATGCCGATGGTGCGGATGGTGATGTTGATGATGCTAGTGATGATGCTGATGACGATGAGGATGATGATGGTGATGATGATGACGATGCTGCTGATGATGATGATGCTGCTGATGCTGATGCCGATGATGATGACGATGCTGATGATGCTGATGATGTTGATGACGGCGATGATGAGGATGCTGATGGTGATGCTGATGGCGATCATGATGCGGATGATACTGCTGCTGCTTTTGATTAGGGTGATGATGAAGGTGATGATGATGATGTTGATGATGATGCTGCTGATGCTGCTGATGATGATGATTATGTTGATGATGATGATGATGATGATGATGATCAGGACGACGATGCTGATTATGCTGATGATTATGAGGATGATGACGATGATGATGATGCGTTTGATGCTGCCGATGATGATCATGTTGCTGCTGCTGCTGATGATGCTGCTGCTGATGATAATGATGACCATGCTGATGATGATGATGATGATGATGATGCTGATGATGATGATGATGATGTTGATGCTGCTGATGCTGCTGATGATGATGATGATGATGATGATGATGACGATGATGATGATGATGATGATGATGCTGATACTGATGACGATGCTGATGATGATGCTGATGATGATGATGATGCTGATGATGATGATGATGAGGATGCTGATGATGATGATGATGATGATGATGATGATGATGATGATGATGATGATGTTGTTGATGCTGCTGATGCTGCTGATTATGATGATGACGATGATGATGCTGATCATATGAAGATGATCGTTATCATCATCATGGTGGTGGTGGTGATGGTGATGGGCATGGTGATGGTGATGCTGATGATGGTGATGACGAGGACGAGGTCGAGGAGGAGGAGGAGCAGGAGGAGGAGGAGCAGGAGGAGGAGGAGGAGGAGGAGGAGGAGGAGGAGGAGGAGCGTGTAGGGCACCCACCCTCAAGGCACCAGTGTCGCGGGCGAGCCACTGGCGAGCACAGGGCGTCGCTCGGCCCACGGGCCGCGCCCCGAGCCGCGGCCGGAGGCGCCGCCGGGGCCCCGCGCGCAGCGACGGCGCGATGGAGACGGCCGTCCTGGACTCCCTCTGCGGCCTCGAGGCGCCCCCCTCTCCCTCCGCCTCCTCCTCCGCCTCCTCCTCCTCCTCCGCCTCCTCCTCCTCCGCCTCCTCCTTCGCCTCCTCCGCCTCCTCCTCCTCCTCCTCCTCTGCGGCCTCGAGGCGCCCCCAACGGCGCGGCCCGTCGGCGGCGACGACGGAGAGCGGCGGCAGGATGACGAGGACGGCGGCGGCGGCATTGGCGTCGGCGGCGGCGGCGAGGAGGGGAAGGAGGAGGAGGAGGGGCGAGGGGGGGCGGAGGAGTGCGGGGCGGGGCACTCGGGCGGGCTTGAGGGAGGAAGGTGAGAGGGGGGAAGGGCAAGCTAGTTGCGCTTGCGCCGTGTCTGACATCCAATCCCTCCCTCCTATCCCTTCCCCTTGCGCTAGTGTTTCTTTGTTCGCTGACGTGTGTTGTAGCCGACCTGGAATTCCGAACAAGACTCCTATCGTGTTAAGCGCAATCGCAAAAAGGGAGCTGCGTACATAGCAGGAGGAGGAAGTGGCGGTTGAGCAGGAGGATGAGCAGGAGGTAAAGGATGATGAGGAAGGAGGGGGACAATGACGAAGAGCACCAGTAGGACCTGGAGTTGAAGTGGGAGGAGCAAGAGGACGAAGGGGAGGCGCAAGCAACCAAGCCAGCCGGGCGCCCAGACGGTGCATCGGCATAACAGAACACAGGCGCCCAGTGCAGCGCACACCTTCGTCATGGCAGCGCTGTGTAGCTGCTGGGAGCCCATTGCTGCTTGGGCCTCCCGTGTGAACGGTTTTCGTTCCAGAATCGAGGCAGATTCGAATTAGTTTTGCACGTGGGCCTGCGCAGTGGGGGCTCCTCAGGAAGAGCGGCGATACCATTGTAGAGCTTCGCGCGCTCGAGCAAGTCCTTGCTCAGATTCTGCTCTCCGGTCTGTTCCAAAATCGCTGCGGTTCGACAGATGTTTCTCAGATGTTGCGCATGAACATGATTTAGCCTGTCCCTGCTGGCCTGGAGGGCCGACGCATATTCCGAGCTGTACAGCAGCTTCGGCACCTCAATGGCTCGATATAACCTTACCTTCCTCGCCATCGATACGTTTGTGTGTGACCAACGTTGTTAAAAGTGATTTGAATGCGCCCCTGGCCTCCCCTAGTCTTCGGGTGTGTTCTGGCTTCGCAATGCAACCTGTGTTGAGAAGACCTCCAAGGTAAAATGCCTGCGCCACAACTGCCAACAGAAGGGTCTCGGAGGGATGGTCTTCTTTCAGTTCAGCTCTAGCCCACACCGCTTCCCCTCATCAGCGTTTCAAGCAGGCGCTGAAGCCTGTCAGCACAGCTGCTGATGAGCATTGTGCCGTCAGCGTGCAGTAAATCAGATCACTGCATGAAATTTAGCTCCCGTACTGTCGGGTGTGCGCCTTCCACTCGCACATCAACGTCGAACATCATTATGCCGATGGGAAGCCGGGAAGGCAGATGAGGCGAAATGAAGGGGGCATCAAAGGTGACAAAGGTCTCGTATCCGCGCTGGGGCGAAAACACTATTCTGCGCGACGGGACCAGAAAGCCGATCCAAACAATGGGCCCACGCTGCAGCAGGAGAACCATGCGGAAACACCGAAAATAGTTAACCGGATCGAACCTCTGCGTACAAGATTTTGGGATGAATCGCAGGTCCCGAGCACTTCAGCGGCCACTTCAGTTGGTGTGGAGAAGCAGTCGGAGACCACGCCGAGCTTTGGGATCTGGCAGTGGCAAAGTACAGCGAACACGCTGCAAGGATCGCCTTGGGCGTACCTCGTGAATACAAAGAGGGGGGGCGGCAAATTGTCGGCTTAATCTTACGTCGCTCTCATCGTACTTACGGGCCACATCACAGAAATCATTTCGAGCACCCAGGAAAGTGCCGAGACAGCGTCGAACGAGTATCGCCTCCCAGGGCCCGACACGTGAAAACCTTCAAGTTTCGCTATTAGGGCGAAAGTAAGCTGGAACATCATAACCTTAGCCGAAACTGTGGCTCCCATGGAGGTGGGTGATGCACTCGGTTTAACCGTTGGTATGGCATATCCCACCGTCCGTGTGTCTCCTAGCGAAGCGGGCGCTGAGGTCGTTACTGGCTCAGCCAGTGACGCCGCTTCGGGTGCGTTTAGCCCTATCAGTGCACCTGCACGCGGTGCCGTCTCTGACTTGGTCAGTGATGCTGCCCCGGTGCAGATGCCGCTGTGGAAATAGGCCCCGCTCCTGGTGCGACTGCTGATTAAACCAGTGGTCCTGCGCCTCTCCACCGACTTCGCCTCCTCCGCCTGCACCACCTGCTCGTCGCCCTGGTGACCCAGCTACGCCACAGATATCCGCTCCTGGCCCCAGAGGTTGCACGCCGCCGCCGAGGGTCAGGCGTATCGGAGACTTCTGTTTCGGCAGTGCAGTATTCCTGGCAGATGCTCCATCAGTTACCTCCGCTCCAGTGGCATCCTCAATGCAGCGCTGTGTTGGAGCTGAAATACAAAGGGAAGATGACCGTGCTGATGCTGGAGACGTTATGATGCACGTCAAGGTCGGTGTGTCTACAATGAGAGGGGGCAGCAGTGGCAATTCTGGAATCTTCGTGACGACAACAGGAGGTACCCAAAGCAGGACGGGGGAAATGGCACTTACGTCACTTTCTTTGTGGAGATCGGGCGCAGAGAGAGAGAGAGAGACATTTCTCTTTGGCTGCGGATATGTGTGTGTGTGTGTGTGTGTGTGTGTGTGGAAAGTGCTGTTCTTAAACATCATGGGAAAATTTTGGATGAAGAACGAAGAACTTGATGCTGAGGTGGCGCACTCTTAATTTCTGGGAAACGTCAATTTGCTTCGGCTTGCTGCAAGAGTTATGCCGGGCGTAGCTGCCATCTCGCCTCGTGTTCCGTAGTTTTTTAGCGGATGGCATTTTGGGGGCCAGTGGGCCCAGGAATGGCGCGAAGTTTGGCAACGCCGAAGCGAGCTGAAAGCAGGCCTGCGCATCCAGCCGCGGGGGGAGTTGTTAGGACGTTACCTTGTCTCCGCCGCCGCCGCCGCCTCTGGACAGCGCTTGATGGTCGTTTGACTGTACGCAGCCGGTATGGGTCTAGATCGGTTGGAAACGGGGCGCGCCTTGGCCAGCCGGATCCACTTACAACATATACGAACTATCTTTTTTTTTCTCTCTGTTTTGTCGACTTACTATGAAGTTATGCTTCATTTTTCGATCCAGTCCACGGAGGAGATAGACCCAATGACATGAATCGAAGACGGGTACATACCGATCAATATGTGTGAATATTCCAATCCTTGGCGAATAATTCTCCCTCGCCCTCTACCCTGGCGCCCCCGATGTGCGAAGCATTGCCCCTCCACCCGGAGGGCACCGCGCCGCCCCGGCCGTTTCGCCGCGCGTGAGGCGCATCAGCTCGACATCGAGGGTTTGCTGAGGAAGCACAAGGTGGCCCTGGAGAGGCACAGGCTGCTGGTGGAGCGGGCCGTGGACTGCAGGGGGGAGGAGGAAGAAGGAGTGCTGCTGATGATGATGATGATGATGATGATGATGATGGTGATGATGATGATGATTACAATGCTGATGCTGCTGATGATGATGATGCTGATGATGATGATGCTGATGATGATGATGAGGATGATGATGATGATGGTGATGATGACGAAGAGGAGGATGATGATGATGATGATGATAATGAGGAGGAGGAGGATGAAGAGGAGGAGCAGGAGGAGGAGGAGGAGGATGAAATCGATGACGAGGAGGAGGAGGAGGAGGAGGAGGATGAGGATGAGGATGAGGATGAGATGAGGAGGAGGAGGAGGAGGGGGGAACGGGGATGGGAAAAGGGGGGGGAGGAGGAGGAGGAGGAGGAGGAGGAGGGAGGAGGAGGAGGAGGAGGAGGAGGAAGAGGAGGAGGAGGAGGGGAAGGAAGAGGAGGAGGTGGAGGAGGAAGAGGGGTTGGGTGATGAGGAGGTCAAAGGAGCAACACATGCCGATACTAATGCCCTTCTTTTTTTTTCTTGCCTCAAGTGCCGGACGGGTGCTGCTGCAGGATATCCCAGAACATTTCCTTCCTTGGGAACGATAATATTAAATGTGATGCGATTCTCGATCGGCTTTTCGTCGTGGGCAGCGTTATCAGCATCACCATCATCATCATCATCATCACCATCAGCATCATCAGCATCATCATCATCATCATCATCATCATCATCATTATCATCATCATCATCATCATCCTCAGCATCCGCATCGCCATCATCATAACCAGCCTCATCATCGTCGCCATCATCATAACCAGCCTCATCATCGTCGCCATCATCATAAGCAACATCAGCAGCGTCGCCATCATCAGTATCATCGTCGCTGTAGTCATCATCATCACCATCTTTATCATCAGCAGCATCAGCATCAGCATCAGCATCATCATAACCGCTAACCCGTGAGAATAAACACTAGGGGATAATAAAGTTCGGGGTTCAGGGGGAGATAATCAAAGTAGCCCAACAGACCTCAGCATAATCTCGAAGTAAGAGATGATCAAGAGGAGACCAAGCCGAGCACGTTTTGAGACATCCTTGGCGTTTAGTCTTCATAGGAATATCCTCAATAATGGCTTATCTCGCTGGAGACATCCTCGACAAATCCCTTGTTTCGCTTGCGACATCCACAAACTGTTGCTTATTTCGCTTGAGACACCGTCAAACTATTGCTTATTTCGCTTAAGAAACGTATCGTTTCGCTTGAGACATCCTTCAGTATATGCTTGTTTCGCTTGAGACATCCTCGAGTATATGCTTGTTTCGCTTGGGACATCCTCGGAATAGCTCATCCGCCTCGGTGTCCCTGGATACTCAACCGCGGCGATAATAAAGGTCAGGCGGGCGGAGGAATGGAGAAAGCGATATACACAAACAACAATAAAAAAGAAACAATAAGACATGAAAAAGAAAAAGGAAAACATCAAAAGAAAAGAAAACAGAGGAGGAGGAGAAAGAGAAGGAACAATCTCAAGTTCAAATGTATTATATTTTATTTACAAAGGCTTTATGACAATTAAACTTTTTAAGTGCTCGTGTAGGGTAGCTCATGTGCTTCATTTTCCATGGATAATCAACCCCAGGGATAAAAAAGTTCAGAGGGGGGGCATGGAGAGAGAGAGAGAGAGAGAGAAAGAGAGAGAGAGAGAGAAAGAGATAGATACATCATAAAGAAAAAGAAAGGAAGGACTTAAAGAGAGAATATACATTTAAAAAGAAAAGTAGAATAGTACATGAAAAGGATAAAGAGAAGAGGAAAGGAGGATAAAACAAACATTCTGAGGATTCAAATGTATTAAATTTTATTTACAAGCGCTTTATGAAAATTAAAATGTTTAAGTGCTCGTGTAGGGTAGCTCACGTGCCTCGTTTTCCCTGGATAATCAACCCCAGCGATAAACAAGTTCAGGGCGCCAGGGGGAGGAGGAGGAGAACGAGATAGAGAGACAGAGAGAGAGAGAGAGACAGAGAGGCCAGGAAGGAGAAAGAGATAGAGAGACAGAGAGAGAGAGAGAAAGCGAGACAGAGAAAGAAAGAAAGAGAGACAGAAAGAACTACACAGAGACAGAAGGACATTGGTTTCGCTTGAGACATCCTGAAACAACGTGTTCGTTTCGCTTGATGTTGTTATCTCAACATGAGAAGGAAGTAACTTCGATGGCGAACTTTTCCCGTGATAATGAAGTTCGGCCTCCGCGCCCCCGCGCCCCCGACCAAACTCTTATTGGTCGACGATAAAAAAACTCTAATGCCTTAAGGGGGGGGGGGGTAACATTATTATCATGGGCATGGGGTTAATCATCATCAGGGGCATCGCCATCATCGTCATCATTACCATCATCATCATCAGCCCCACCACCACCAACATCATCGGCATCATCATCACCACCCTCATCATCGCCAACACCTCCACCACCACTTCCACCATCATCATCGTCATCATCATCATCATCATCATCATCACCAGCAGCATCAGCATCACCATCATCGTCATCAGCGTCAGCATCGGCAGCACCACCATCATCATCACCCCCATCATCATCATTATCATCATCATCACCATCATTTTCGGAGGAGGAGAAAGGAATGCTTCAGGAGGAAAAGAGTGGAGGTGGTGGAGGAAGAGGAATAGGAGGAGGAGGAGGAGGAGGAGGAGGAGGAGGAGGAGGAGGAGGAGGAGAGAAGGGGGGAGGGGGGAATGATTTGATTGGCGGGAGGAGAGGAGGAGGAGGAGGAGGAGGAGGAGGGAGGAGGAGGAGGAGGAGGAGGAGGAGGAGGAGGAGGAGGAGGAGGAGGAGGGAGGAGGAGGAGGGAGGAGGAGGAGGAGGAGGAGGAGGAGGAGGAGGAGGAGGAGGGAGGAGGAGGAGGAGGAGGAGGAGGAGAAGGAGGAGGAGGAGGAGGAGGAGGAGGAGGAGGAGAAGAAGTTGGAGGAGGCAGAGGAGGAGGAGGAGGGGGAGGAGTAGGAGGGATGGGGGTGAAGGGAGGAACCATACTTTGGAACGAGACATAATTACTTTTATGCGTGTATGTGTGTGTGTTTGTGTGTGTGTGTGTGGGTGTGTGTGTGTGTGTCCTTCTCTCTCTCTCTCGCTGTTTCTCTCGTTTTCTCTCGAGCGAAATGCTGGTTACTCTTGGCGCAGACCCATGGCCCTGTGCTCGGTAGCCCTTTAGCGACCTCCTAGACTTGTCTCTCCCCCTTCGACGGCTTCCTAAACCTGTCTCTCCCCCCTTTCCCCCCCGCCGCCGCCCCCCCGCCTCGTCTCCTCCTCTCCTCCTCATCCTGTCCTCCCTCCTGCCTCCCTCCTCCCTCGCCTCACCGCCCCTCCCCTGCATCCCTCCTCGCCCCTCCCCCTCCCTCTCGCTCCCCCCCCGCTGGCGCCGCGCGGCGGCGGAAATCGAGGACCGCGCGGCCAACGGCTCCTACAGAGGCTCTTCCGCGCCGGGCAGCCCGCTGGACGACATCGCGGGGATCCCCTGCCTCTCTGCGGGGGTAGCCCGGGCGCAGCGTCAGGGGCCCAGGTCGGGCGTGGCGTCAGGGGGGAGGGATCCAGGGGGGGGGGGGGGGAGAAGGTCGGAGGCGTAGAGTCGGCCCAGATGAGTAGGTCGACCCTGCCAGCTCAAGGGCACCCTTGTGTCCTGTGCCTCGCGACACGTGCCTTCTTGCACTCCTGTGGCGATGTGGCCGTCGGAAGGGTCTGGTGTCCTCTCGCGTGTCCTGTCCAATCAAGGCCGACTGTAGAGGTTGACACCAACACCGATATCGGCGGTGTGCCTCCACCGGGGGAGCATGCTCCCGGTCTCGGTGATGGTGGTATGCATATACATATATATATATATATATAACATTTAGCTTCCCCAGTGACAGTCATTCTATGCCACTAACACCGAAGTCCAGGATCATCTTCCCCCGGTGGAGGCAGCTCCCTGTGCTGGTGCTGGTGTCCATTTCCAGGTCTCCAGGAAGGGCGCACCTTTCGTGCACCTCAGTGTGGAGGGTTTCTCCGAAGGGCTTAGGCAACCCGTCCTCCTCCTCTTCCTCCTCCTCCTCCTCCTCCTCCTCCTCCTCCCTCCTCCTCCCTTCTCCTTCTCCATCTCCTCCTCCCCCTCCCCCTCCACCTCCCCCTCCTCCTCCTCCTCCTCCTTCTCCTCCTCCTCCTTCTCTTCCTCCTCCTCCTCCTCCTCCTTCTCCTCCTCCTCCTCCTCCTCCTCCTCCTTCTCCTGGCTCAAGTCGGCTCTCCGCCGGCCTGGGCGGTACTCACCCTGGCTCGAGCTCTGCACGTTTCAGCTCGCCACGGCCTGCCGCTCCTGCCGAGAGCCTCCCTGTGCTGGAAGTCCTGTGCGCCGCCCATCCGCGTGCGGCCCCCTGGCAGACCTCTGGCAGCGCCGCCCGGCGGGCCCGGGCGCGACAGGTGGCCATCCGGCATGCGCAGGTGCAGGCGCTGGCCGTGAGCCGCCTGCCGGGGTGCAGCGCCCCGCCCAGTACAGTCGGGGCCTGACCTAAGGAACCCAAAATAAGGAACGAGGCCCCTTTTTTCCCACAAGATAAACTTCGATTTCCCATCGAAAACATAAGGAAAACCTGAGGCAAGTTGCGAAACAATTAAGGAGCACGGAACCCCTCCCCAACGAAAAGGGTTCCTTCTTCAGGGCCCCGCCCAGTACCGCGACCTCGGCTTCGCGAGCCCGCGCGTCGCGGACACCGCGCGCGGCCTCGAGCTGCCGAGCGAGCAGGCACTCGTCACGGACGCCCAGCACGACCTGGTGCCGGACACGCTCGGGATCGCGCCGTCCGTGCCGACGACCGCCCCGCTCCACAGGGGCGACGAGGAGGAAGACACCAGCTTCCTCGCTGCGGAGGCGCCGAACGTGCCGCCCGTCGTCGAGGACCACAGCATCACCAGGCGCGCAACCCTGCAGGAGGACCGGATCACCGCGAACTCCGAGGATGGAGACCTCGACCCCTCGACCAGGGAGGCGCCCTACGTGCCACCGTTCGTCGAGAATTACGGCTTCATCATGCGAGACACCTTGCAGGAGGGACAACTCAAGGACACATCCGAGGATGGAGGGAACCACGGCTCTAACACGGAGACGCAGTGCGTGCCGCCGAACTAACACGGAGACGCAGTGCGTGCCGCCGAACATCGAGAACTGCGGCTTCACCATGGAGACCACCATGAGCAACACCCTGCAGGGGGAAAAGCTTCCAGAGGACAGGGGCCCCGACTTCCTGGCCATGGAGGCGCCGCACGTGTTGCAGTGTGGTGAGAAAGACGACAGCACCATGCGCGCAACCCTGCAGGAGGAAAGGCTCACATATACTGTCGAGGAAAAAAAGCTCTTCGAGAAGCAGAACGACGTCGAGGCGGAGGCTGGCGGCATGCAGGCAGAGTCTACACTTGCAATGGTCATATGCTGGAGCTACAAGGACTCCAAAAGGAACTGGCGTAGTCTGAACGACAAAAGCCAGCACGATATGATCGAACATAGTACTTGAAGTACCCTTCGACAACACCCAACACATCGCGAAGGTTGATATGCACAACGCGCGCCTCGTTATCAATTTCAAGGCTGGGTACTTCAGACCAGCAGGGAGCCGAGGTGTGTCATAGCGCCGTGACATCAGGAGGCAGATCATCAGCTCTGCCAGGTAAGTGAACACCAGTAGCCTATGCACTCTCTTCCGAATGGGCCGCCGCGGCTGTAGTAGAAGGTGTGCTCTGGTAGTGTTGTTCGCATATGCTGAGCTCTTCTCTGTTTTGTGCCCGCCTTGCTTGCTGCATGTGGCGCCTGAGCTCGTGCATGACATTTTTGGAGATTGCCTTGCCAGCTGCTCCGCCGCTGCCCTATCACGGAAGAGGCTGGGCGGGGTGCTTCGTGGAGCGTTGACAGGATATAAAAGCAGCTTGAAGGCTGCCCCTGTCTTTCCCTGCCCATCCCTGCCGTCCTCCCCCTCAATGTTGGGGCGGAGATGCAGGGCGAATGAAGGAGAGCGGGTGTAACCCCGAGGTCAAGGTTTGGGCCGGGTCGGCCAAACCTTAGCTTTCCCCCGCAGCATGTGATGGTCCCCCTCTTCTTCCTCCTCCTGCTCGTTGGCGAAAGTTTGGGGGGAGACCCAGCCCTTGCGTCTGGTCCTGGGGAGACGGGCCTCGGCGCGGCCGAGGAGCAGGATCGCCTCGCCCCCGCGGGTGCTGCTGCTTCTCCTGCTCCCCTCCCCGCTTTCTATATTCCCAGCTCCACGTGCGTAGCCTGCTCGGCTCAAGTTCCGTGGCACTCGCACTCCTCATCGGACGTTTGGTCCCCTATTCGCGATTCTCTCGCCTACCAGATGGGTCAAAAGCACATCCTTCCCATCAGTAGTAAGTTCGCGCGATGGATTGACACGGTGGGGCGGACCATCGGAGCTCACCACGGTATCAGCGCTCCTCAGCACTCTCGGCGAGTTGGCTTCGATCTGAAGGTCATGCCAGTGCGCCAGGCTGAGCACGTGAGGGGTCAGCCGCTGAAGGACGGCGTGGCTGGCTGGTGGGGCCGCCTCCACACGGTGGTGCAGCGCGTGCTTCGCCACCGCCGACGGCGCAACGGCGAGCAGCAGGTGCTGGTGCTGGCGGAGGCGGCCACGCGCTTGGCGGACCAACCCCTAGACGGGGTAGGGTCTGCGGTGCCGCCTTCACAGGGCTGCTGGTCGGCGCTCATGACGGACATGCGGAGGCTCTGCGATCTCTCGGTGGAGCAGCTGTCTGATAGGGGAGAAAAGTGGTTTCCTGCGGCTCGGCGGGCTCAGAGTCGCGACGCAGCAGCTTCCCTGACAGAGTTTCAAGATTGGATCAGTTCGACAGCGACGCAGGGTCAGGTTCACCGAAGTATCAAGGATGGTGAACCTGAGCCAGACGAGTTCGACGACGGTGTAGCTGGAGCTTTGGTTCACCCGATCGACATTGTAGATAAGAAAGCCGAGAAGTGGCAGGCCAAGTGGAGAGGGTCAGCCACGCACGACGACATCATGAGCACCTTCGCGGACGTCAGGGCGTTCGCGGAGGTCGAGTCGTTGGGGCCGCTCGCCGTGCGGGAGCTGCAGGAAGCTCTGCGGGGCATGAAGGCCCGTGCGGGCCTAGGCGTGGACCGCCGGTCGCCCACCGACTTCGAGCGGCTGCCGCCAGAGGGGCTTCAGGACATGTGCGGCCTCTTCGCCATGGTCGAGGAGGGCCTGTCGTGGCCATGGCAGGCCATGTGCATGATCGGGGGGCTCCTAGCCAAACGGTCTGGCGGAGATCGCGTCATCGGTCTCCTGCCGATGCTGTGCCGAGCCTGGCCCATGGCTCGCGAGGTGCAGATGACGGAGTGGTCATCATTGCAGGGTGATGGCTGGGGCGCGGCAGTGGCTGGCAACAGCGCCTTGAAGGAGGCGTTCGTCGGGGCGCTGCAGGGCGAGTCTCAGACAAGGCTCAACATCGCTCACGGCCACGGCCTGCTCGACGTGGAGGCCTTCTACGACGGCATCGAGTGGGGGCCGCTCGCCCGTTGCGCAGTGCGCAAGGGGTTTCCCCCAGTCATCCTCTACCTGGAGATGCAGCTGCGCCTCATCCCGAGGCTGCTGCAGCAGCTCGACTCGGTGTCCGAGCCCTTCCAGGCCACTTGCTCCATTGTGCAGGGGCTGAGGAACGGCGCGAGGATCGCCAAGTGCCTCGCGGCGTTCGTGTGTAGTAAGTTGTGCGTCATGCACCCGTCGATGTCGGAGCGTATCTGGATCGACGACCTCGCAGCGGGTGGCAGGATCGCGGCAGCACGTCCGCGCCACGCTCATCAAGGGGGTCATGTCCACGGTTCGGGAGTTCAAGAAGCTCGGCCTGGGGATAAGTTCTTCAAGGCAGGGCTACGGTGCGCAAGCGCGCCACCAAGGCCGCCAAGTCTCATGGCGGACTCCGCCGTTTTGCCCAAGCGGCGAGGCGGTGGCAGGCCGCGGCGAAGCTGCAGCGGACTGGGCCCCAGGCGTCGGCGGTGTATGGCCATCATGTCTACGGCGCTTTCGGGGCCAACATGCAGTTGCTGCGGCGGCGCTTGGGGGCGGTCGCGGGATCCTCCAAGAGAGGGCGCTGCCTGTCCACGCTCCTGGCTTTGCGCCTGCCAGGCGCGGACCCAGGGGCTTTGCTTCCTCGGCAGTGCGTGTCCCTCTGGCCCTCTGTGTGGTTGGAGGAGCCGCAGCTCAGGCCGTCCATCAGTCTCGCGTGGCCAGTGGCGGGCAAGCACTTGATGGGCATCAAGTCTGAACAGCGGAGTCGACATGCTCGTGGGCCGCTATCCACAGTCATACTGTACCTGCTGGAGGCAGGGTGGACTCCAGTCTCGCCCGTGGAGTGGGATGTGCCGAATGATGGTGCTCAAGCTGGCTTCTCTGGGAGATTCGGAGATGCCGAGTTTACGAGTCTTGATCAGGCTTCCCCATTGCTGGACGAGCTGCAGCACGCCGTGGAGCTCAAGCAGTGGCGTCAGGCCGCAGAGTTGTATTGCGGTGAGGGGCTCGCCGACGGAGTCGATATGCAGTCGTGTAGAAAGTTCGTGAATGATCTCACCCATGCTAAGCGAGGCCGCCAGTTATCATAATTTATGGTTTCAATCGCCACTGGAGGATTCTGGACGAGAGCACCGAGTTTTGATGCTAACCTGTGTGCGAATGATGTTTGTGAACGGTGCAAGGGTGGCCGCGAGACGGCATTGCATCGGCGTTGGACTTGTGCCAAAAACGACAGCTCACCCGCATATGATCAGTCTGCGTCACTACTTCCAGAGGCTGCCGCCAACTCTGAGGCCTACCCGTGCTTTTGGATGAGAGGTCTCATCCCAGCTCCTTGGGCCTCCGTCGCTCCTCCTCCTTCCCCCGAGTCTTGGGACGGCGGGGGCCTTTTAACTGGTGGCCTCGTCGGGCCTTCTTGCTTGGGTGAAGGAGCCCCTGGTGAGCCCCTGATCGTCTCCGGGGGCGCCTCAGGGGGCGCAGGCGCCCGCGATCCGAGGATCCGTAGGAAAGGTCTGGCAATTGCTTGTTTTAGTTCTTTCGATCCCCTCGCCCTGGGGCCCCATCTCCTCGGGCCTTTGGTTGGGGCTAGCCGAGCGGTGCCCCGTGGGGAGCTCCGGGCTTTCGCCTGGGCCGTTCAGTTTTCAGCAGGTGCTCTGTTGTACGTTGCAGATTGTGCTGAAGTGGCTCGAGGGTGATACGGAGACCAGCTCCGATTCCCCTCGGGGCCTTAAGCAGATTTGTGGAGGTCTATTGCCAAGACGCTTTCTAGGCAGCAGCGGGGCTCATCAGATGTTGCTGCAATCCAAGTGCCATCGCACCTAGATGACAAAGAGGTCGCTGAGCGCCAGTGGCCGGGCTGGCTCATTGGAGGGAATTGTGTGGTGGATGAGCTTGCGAAGGAGGCTGCCCGTCGAGCTAGAGTGCCATTGGCCGACCGTGCCGAGATAGCCCGTATCGAGTACAAGGCTCGGCTGGTCAGGAAGCGTCTGTTGCGCGCAGGCCTCGACTCCATTGTCGCTGCCCAGGCCGGCCGCGACCTCGAGGGGGCCCGCCCCGAGCCGCGTGTCCCTCCACCGCCTCCCATAGCTGTTGCGCGCTTCGCGTCCGCGTACTTCCTGACCGAAAGTGGGGGATCGTGCAGCGTGTGTAAAGGCTCTGCTACTAAGGCGTGTAGGTCTGGCTGCTTGAAAAGTAAGTGCTTCTAACTCCGCTCCGTGGATGGTAGGTTGTCCCGTCTGCCCCCAGGACGTAGGTTGCACCGCGCAGGAGGCTGGGGTCGATCCCTCACACGCCTTAATTTACCACCACAGCTTGAAGATTTGGTACTGCGGCGCATGCGGTTATTTCGGTCAGTCCCAGCTCAGGGGGTTAGGCAAGCCGTGCAGTCTACCAGTCTCCAAGACCCGACGAGAATATCTCGATTGGATAAGTAGGGACTTGCATCCCGAAGCTGGGAGCTGAGCTCAGCCTTTTTTTATCCCCACGGGATGGCGGAAATCCTGGAAATCCCCCTGCTCGGGTCGCCTACGGCCCCGGGGGGAACCGTGCGCTTCAGGGGTCCTGAACGGGCCCTCAGGGGGGCCAGAAAGGGGCGCGCAGGGTGCACGCCTCCTCCTCCCCCCATTGATCGGGCATGTCCCTCTACAGGAGGAATATTTAGATATAGTAAAAGATAGTCTGGGGGCGTTTTTTACATTCTTGTTTTTGTCTGGATATTTTTGGTCAGTTTTTAATTTTTCGTCCCAGATCCGCCTGCAGGGGGACATGCCCGACCTGAGACCCAGTGATGCATCGACTTCCAATCGCCCATGCATCGCCGACAAGGTGCCGATGGGATGGCCAGCCCCGCCCAGGAACGAGGCGGACTCGTTATCGGGAGCCCATCGTCGATCTGTAGGCGACGTGTCGCCGATTCAGGGTCTACGTTTCCCCTCCTGAGCCGGTCAGGGCTGGACCTAAACAAACGCTGTTTCGTTGGACTTCGGCTGTGTCTTGTTTTTCGCTTTGGGAGGGAGGTGCAGGGAAACAGGGTAGAACAGAAAAACAAACATAACGAAAACAAAACAAACAACAACGCTTTGGCCCAGCCCTGGAGCCGGTCCTCCCCAATCGTTGCCCCGCAGAGCGGAGGTGCTCCGCCCTGGCCTGTCCACGTTCGGAGGCCGATAGACCTCTTACCCTGACACATCGATTGGCGAATTTGGCGTTTTCGGTTCGCGAGAGGGCGTCGCGGCGGTCGTTTTTGCGGGTCCAGGTCCGTCGGTTTCGGTCCTAGGTCGTTTTCCCTGAAGGGTGGTTTATTGAAGGGAGGTTTGTCCACCGCCGAAACAAGGACGTTTCGTCGCCCATGCTGCAAAACTCGTGCTACAGATCGGACGAGGCCCACATCCCGTGCGAAATGCCGAAGCGTGGCTGTCGCTTCGGCGCCGCAGCCACTGCTCTGGATAACTAAACTCCAACAGGGGCGCTGCGCGCATTTTTCGCACGCAGCTTCGTCGACGCACGAGCGGGCGACAATGTCGCTCCCGCCTCGGTGCCGCGCGGATCTCGCCCGAGGGTGGTTTGCTAAGGGGAAGCGTGTCCACCGCCGACACGCCCGCGCCGCGGGCACGGCCGACGGCGGGCGGGCCGAGGACGGGCAGGGAGGGCCGGGGGCCGCGCGGTGCGGCAGGCCAGGCTGCGCACACGCTTCCAAAATGTCAGGCAGTGGCGAATCGTCTTGGCTCGCCTATATGCCCACCGAAGAATGTTTAAACAACACACACAAACACACACACACACGCACACACACAGAGAATTTTCAGCCCTGTTTAGTGTCTGCCGATCTGTTATCAGAATTTTTCTGGATAGATCTGTATTGTTTAAACACATCGGGATTATGTTCTAAGGACATGTCGTGGTAGGCCTATAAGAATGCCGGGAGGGTCGGTCCCTGCTCGAATAGGAGGGGATAGGCATAGGGGGGGATGCATCGACACGCAATCGCCCATTGATCGCCGAGAGGGCCCGATAGCCCCAACTTGCCGAGGAAGGTGCGGATTCACTATCAGGGGCCATCGGCGATGCATCGCCGGTTCCAGGTCGATGCACCTCCCCCGTGTTCAAGTCCCCCCTATCGTTGCCCCTCCGCGCTGGGGCAAGATGGTCGGCTGGAGGGGGATGGAGCTTCGTAGAAGGCAGGGCGGGGCCTTCCGAGAGGCCCCGCGAGGCCTCCGAGACGGCTTCTTGGCAGCCGCGCGGGCCTCTGCGGATCCCCCCCCCTTGGCTTCTCGGAGGCCCCGGTCGTGGGGCTGGCCGTGTCCAGCAGGGCAGCCGCCCGTGCGGCGCGCGGTGTGGGTGGGGGGGCCTCTCTCAGGAGGGGAAAAAAAACACAGACACAATTAATCGTCGACTCCCAGGAAAATATAGGAAAATATGGGAAGTGGAGGGGAGGACAAAAACCCAGAGAATACGGGACAATATAGGGAATCCTTGTATTTGTGTGTATTTATTTGTGTGTCCCAGGGCCCCTTCACTCTCTGGGCTCGGCCTCTGCGCCCAGGCCACCTCGGGTCGTCCTCGAGCCTCGGTCTGCAGCCCGGTCGACGGTCAGAATCGACAGTAATCGGGGGCGGCAAAGAGGGGGGTGATGACTAGGGGGGGGGGATATCATGGCGGGGGGCATGATTTTTCCTCGGATTTCATGGCGCCTCTTCTTATTTCACTACGTCCCTGGCCCTCCCCCCTTGGGCCGCGCACATGCCGCCGCCCATGATTTGCGCCCCCCCTCTTGGACGCCCCCCTCTTGGCTGCCCCCGGCCTCTGCGCCCAGGCCACCTCGGGTCGTCCTCGAGCCTCGGTCTGCGGCCCCGTCGACGGTCAGAATCGACAGTACAGTCAACCCGCAGAGTAAGGATGCGCGATAAGGATGCAAGCCCCTTGGACGACCATCTCGAAGCGTTTCGAGCGGGGCGCGGCCAACGCCAGTGTCCAAGGATGGACCCAGGAAGCAAGGATGCAAGGGTACCCTTGGGAGGGATGCTAATCCTTACTCTGCGGGTCGACTGTAAGGGCGACCTGCTTCCCAAGGGTACCTTTGCATCCTTGCGTCCACTTTCGGTGGCCAGCCTTGCTCGGAAAGCTTCGGCATGGGCGTCCACGGGGCTTGCATCCTCATCGCGCATCCTTGCTAGCAGTTTCGGCTGTAGTTATGTTCTCTCCTTCTTTCTCCTCTTCCTCCCCTCTCCTTCTCTCGCCGTTGCTTTTCTACTTCTGGGATATTGCTGTAGATTATGCCACCGGTCAGTCTCCACTGCCTTGGCCATGGAGTGCACAGTTTATTCGACACGTGTTGCGGTCGGTCCCTTCCTTTCTCGCTCTGCTCTCGACAAAAATCCTTCGAATCGTGATACAAAAATCACGACGGCATGTTTGCGGCCACCTCCGGCCTCCAGGAGCCCTGAACGGGCCCGGGAACCGCGACACAAATGATATCCAGGATGCGAAGCTGGCCCCGCGGAGCGGGTCCAGATCGCCAGGGGTCCACGTTGTGAAAAAGCACGACGTCGGGGGCCTGGGCACTGCGCATCCGCTGGCATCGAAGACCAGAACTCAGGAGGGAAAAAAACGCACAGATACAATGAATCGTCGATCCCCAGGAAAATATGGGAAAATATGGGAAGTGGGGGGGAAGACAAAAACCCAGAAAATATAGAAAAATATGGGGAATCATTTTATTAGTGTGTATTTCTTTGTGTGTCCCAGGGCCCCTTCAAAGACATGCACAGGCGCAGACTTTCGGACCTCCGTGCGGATTCCTCTGACCGGCGCGCTGGGCCCACCTGGCGGCGCCGCCGGCCCCGCCGCCGGCGCGCGGAGGGCGCCAGGGAGGGGGGTCGGCCACCAGCCTCGAACTTATCCCTATCCCTAAGGCTGACACGCCAGAAGGCGATGACAATCTTAGGGATGCACCCTGAAAAACTATGGGAACCCCTAAGATTGGCATTGTGATGAGGCGATGCCCAGCTTAGGGACAGGGATATGTTCCAGGCTGGTAAGGTCGGGCGCAGATCCAATGACTCCGTGCGGACCTCCCAAAAGTTGATGTTCGTGCTGTTTTTCCTCTTCTGCGGAAGGCCGCCGCTGATCAACCGCGCATCCGCGGGATCGCGCCCCGGAATCCAGACCGCTAGGGTGTGGATGCGGATACGGAGGCGGTAGGGTCGTGTCGTGCGGACGCGGCGGCAATATCGCCGCGGGCGTTCAAGGTTGAACGCCGCCAGTGGGTCAGAATCGGCCAGTATGGAATGATGTTGCAATCGGAAAGCCGCCGATCGTTCAAGGTTGAATGATCCATGCGATTGCAGAAACCAACGCCCAGGTCGACACCACGCGAACCTGCCGTATGTTTGCCGCTCGTTGCGCACGCAGTTGTCTGTCGTGGCCAGGTGCCAGGTGCCAGGTGGGATCCAGCTGGGCGACAATCGGGCGCAGCTCGCCGCAGCCAGCAGGGCACAGCGGGGCACCGAAGGCTCCAAGACAGCAGCGCCGCGCCGTGGAGGAGCAGTGTGCGCACAGGCGCGCGCGCACACGCGCACGCGCACGCGCACGCGCACGCCGGCACTGCCATGCACACGCACGCGCACGCGCGAACCCGCGCACGCGCACGTACACGCACGCACCCGCGCACGCCCACGTACACGCACGCGCGTTCACGCCCGCGCACACGCAGGCGCACGAGCGCGCGCGCGCACGCACACGCTCTTCTTGCCTCCGCAGCGGCGGAGTGACGTCACTTCCCCGCAGCGAGACCAGAAGGGGCCGCGAGCTGGCCGAACTTGCACGCGCACGCGCACGCGGGCGCGCGCAGGCACGCGCACGCCAGGCAATGGCACTCGCGCGCGCAGCGCGAGCGCACGCGCAGACACGCACACGCCCGTGCGCGCACAGGCATCCGGTGACGACGTTGAAGCAGGGACCACTGCGGGATCAGGGGGGGCTCTGGTTCACTCGAAAGCTGGGCGAGGGCTGCTAAAACCGTGGCTGCTAAAACGGCCCTCCCAGAAGGAACAAAACAACTTCCCGGAATGAGGCGCGGCACGCGAAACAGTCAACGGGTTTCTTCCCGGAAGGACGAAGACAACTTCCCGGAGGTCGATTTTAAGCAGCCACGGATTTAGCAGCCGTTGCCCAGTTTCCGATTCACGGGGGCCGCTCCTGAAACCCAGGTCCGAGAGCTCCTTCGTGGCCGAGACCCGGCCGTGGCCGCGCAAAGCTCCCTCGTTCCTTCTTCAGCCCCTCTTACCCCGATCCCCGACGTACGTTTTTCACACCTTGACCCCCAGAAGTCTCGACCCATTCCCAGGGACCAGTTTTCCATTCAGTGCAGTTTTTTGACAGTCCTGGGGCCCGGTCCCCCCAGAGGTAAAAAGCAGCAACACATCCCCCGCTGTAATCTTCGTCATGACGCGAGGTGGGTTGGGTATGGTAGCACGACGACTGCACTCGGAGAAGAAGAGCTGCGTAAGCATCAACATTTAGGGTTCCGCGCGAATTTCTTGGATCTGTGCGGGAGCACCCTGGCGGCGCCTCCAGCGCCGCCCCAGGCGCGCTCCACGCGCCAGGGAGGGGGGTACAGCGACGATCCCAGAAACCCGCGTGGACCTCTGAAAGTTTCGGTTTATGCAGTTTCTGCTCCTCCACGGTTGCACGACCACTGCGCCTGGGGGGAGCCGAGCATCTAGGGTTGCTGAAGGTGCTCCTGGGGCCCCTGGGGCCTCTGGGCCCGGCGAGGGGTGCTGGGGAGGCTGTGGGGGCCTCCCCGGGAGTCCTGGGGGCGCCTCTGGCCAGGACCCCTTCCTTGGCGTCGTGCAGACGTGTGCAAGTTGCCCTCGGCGAGGACCCTCGAGGAGTATCTTGGATCGTCTCGCGGGAAGACGAAACACGCACGAAAGAGACGACTGCACGCACGAGAGGACGTCCGAGCGATGGCAAGCTTCTGGCAGCATTTGAAGGAAGGGGGGGAGCGCGCGGCACTCGTCGCCGTTCCCCGGGCCGCGCGCCCGCGCGGCAGGAGTCCAGCGCTGCCTCTGAAGGCACGCGGGTGGAGCCCCTCGGGCGGCAAGGAGCGGCGCGGGAGGGGAGGGGAGGACGGAGGAGGGGAGGATAGGAGGGAGGGGAGGAGGAGGGAGGAGGGGCGGGAGGATGGAGGAGGGAGAGGAGCCCAGGCGCAACAGCTGTGAAGCTGATGTCCGTACAGCGTAGAAGGGAGGGATAGGAGGATATGGGGGGAACATGAGGAGGAAGAGGAGGAGGAGGAAAAGGAGGAGGAAGAGGAGGAGGAGGAGGGAGAGGAGGAGGAGGAGGAAGAGGAGGAGGAGTAGGAGGAGGAAGAGGAGGAGGAGTAGGACGAGGAGGGAAAAGGGAGGAGGGAGGAGGAGGAGTACGGAGGGGGAGGAGGAGGAGGAGGAGGGAGGGGGAGGGGGACAAGCTAGGTGCGCCCGCGTCATATCTGACGTCCTACCCCTCCCTCCCATCTCTTACTATGGCGTGAATCTCCTCTCTATTCACACAGTCGGATGTCGTAGCAGGGCATAGCATTCCATGGCATAGCATGGTGTTGAAGATCAACGCGTAGCCTGACATAGCATGGCGTGGCGACGCCCCAAAGTGGTGGGGGGCTTCTGCGGCCCCCCAAAATCAACGAATCGGCGCCGAATGTGTAATCACGTCCGATGGTTGTTTATGGGGCCTATTCGGAAGGACCGAAAACCATTGTGTGTGTGTGGCATGGCGCTGGAAATAATGAGGCCAGCGCTGCAACGGGAGCACGATTCGTAACGAGCGGAAGCGCGGAAATGAGGCCAGCGCTGTAGCGGGAGCACGATTCGGAGGACGCGTAACCTGACATAGCATGGCGTGGCGACGCCCCAACGTGACGGACGGGGGGGCTTCTGCGACCCAAAATCAACGAATCGACACCGAATGTGTAATCACTTCCGATGATTTTGTCGGGGATCATTTTTTAGATTTTGGGTCTATTTGGAAGGACCGAAAGCCATTGTGTGGCATGGCGCTGGAACTAGTGACGCCAGCGCTGCAGCGGGAGCACGATTCGGAACGAGCGGAAGCGCGGACATGAGGCCAGCGGTGCAGCGGGAGCACGATTCGGAACGAACGGTAGTTCGAAAATGAGGCCAGCGCTTCAGCGAGGGCAGCATTTTGAACAACCAATACGCGTAGGGGGGGCGGATAAGGAGGAGGAGGAGGAGGAGGAGGAGGAGGAGGAGGAGGAGGAGGAGGAGGTGGGCTGGGCACCGTCTAGGAAGGCGGCATGCCGCTGAACACTCTGCCGCCCCAAGTCTTCCTTATGACTCCTCGATGAAGAGCTGGAGTCGCTAGCTGCGAGGGCCCTGGTGGTCACCCTCAGGCAGTGCACGCGCACCCAAGGTAGGTCGGATCCATTTGCGCCGAAGGAGCGGAGTGCGACCTCCCTCGCGGACACCGCTGGCGCCGCCGAGCACTTCTGGCCTCCTGCTTGTACAGCAGGGGCGCGCATCAGGAAACCGTGTGCTTTTCGTCAGGGTGCCCTGGGTTTCTTCGCTCCGCGCGCTGCGGGTTGACTTCCGCGGCCGTTGAGTCTAGGCCTCCCAGATGGGGTCCGTGTAGATGGGGTCGGAGGATCGCGCTGCATTGCCAATGCATTGCCGATACGCCTCGATGCGGAACCCAAGAGAGGCGACGAGCTCCCAAACGTGGAACAGCGAAACTAGGCCCTGGATACCTTTGCCGCCGAGATGCTCTGCTGCCTGGCTCCACTGTAGGTCGTCGGTCGATTCGTCGAAGGCTTCTAGAAGGGGTCCCAAGGGTCCTCGACCGCCTGCTTTCATCTCCCAGGAGTCGCGAGAAGGGGAGACCAACGAGAAGGGGGAGAGGCAAGCCCACCCAATGGCAAGCAAGGAGGCCTGGAAGGCAGCAGTGGACCTCGGACCCAAGTTTAGTCTTGATGAACCTTTTCGAGCGAGGCATCCCATAATCGATCCAAACGCTCAAGACGCTTCTGGTTGCCAGCAATGCGTAAGGACCAGGACTTGACAATGTTGCGATAATACAGTTGTATTGGGCCTTGCCCCAGACTAAAGGTGAGCCGAATAGCTGACGTAGCACATACACAGTTCTGCGGAGTCGTGCTAGCAGCCTGGGCCATGCTTCTGAGCCCTCGCAACATTGAAGGAACAACTCCCTGGAGCTCAGGGGCCCACATTGCCTTGGCAAAAGCGCTCGGGTAAAACAGCTTGCAGGCGCTACGATTTGTCTTGGAAGGCTGAGGCATCCTATATGTAGCGTGCTGGCCCTTGGAACACCGAACCTTGCGAACTGCCAGGAAGAGGAGAGGGAGGAAGAGGAGGAGGAGGAGGAGGAAGAGGAGGAGGAGGTGGAGGAGGAGGAGGAGGAGGTGGAGGAGGTGGAGGAGGAGGAGCAGGAGGAGGAGGAGAGGGGCCGGGGAGGACCAGGAGCAGGATAGGTAGGGAGCTGACCCTGGCAGGGTTTGCGGTAACTCCCCTTCCCTGTCCATTAGGCTTGAAAGGCTTTCGAGGAGGAGAGGGAGAACATGCGGATGAGGAGGAGAAGGTTTCTTGGGGGCCTTCCTGGAGCCTCCTGGGGGCCTCCTGGGAGCTTCCTGAGAGCTTGTTCGGGGCCTCTTGAGGGCCTCATGGGGCCTCTCGGGGGCCTCTTGGGGGCGCTTGGGCCGTCTTAGGGGATTCTTGGCCCGTCTGACGCCTATTGTTGCCGCCCTGGGGGCCTCGCTAGGCCGGGTTGGTGCCCTCTTGCAGCGGTTCCTTGCCGTCGCGGGGCCTTCTTGGGGGGCCCCTTTGGGCGATCTTTGGACCCTTTTGGGCCGACGTGAGGCCCTCGTCGGGGTCTCTTGGGCTGTCTTCGAGCTCTCTCTTGGGGGCCATTTGGATGCTTCTTGGGCCAACTTGGGCTGTCGGAAGCCCGAGCAGGCGAGAGCCTTACATCTTCCAAACACTGCTGGCAATCAACGGTTCTGGCCCGCTCGGGCTCTCTAGGAGGGCCTCGTGGAGCCCCCTTGGGCCGTCTTGGGGGCTTCTTGGTCTGCCTCGAGTCAGTCTTGGGAGCCTCTTGAGCCGTTTTGGGCCATCTTGGGCCATTTTGGTGTCATCTTGGCTGACTTGAAAGCAGCCCTGGAGGCCATGGGGCTCCCAAGAAGGCCTCAAGGCAGATCGAGAGGCCCCCAAGACGGCCCAAGAGGTCTCCAATAGGCTTTCCAGAAGAGCCCTAGGAGGCCAACACCATTGATGTTTCTTGGGTTTTTGACGGAATTTGATGCTCTGGCATGTTTGGGTTCCCGACCGTCCAATATTGCCCAAGAGGCCTCTCTGGGCTGTTTTGTTGCTCGAGCGCTTCAAGACCCTCTTGGGTTCCTCTTGGACGCCTCTTGGACAATCTTTGCTTTGGGCCCTCTTGGTCCGACTTGGGGCCCTCTTCGGGGCCCCTTGGGCTGTCTTGGAGCTATCTGTGTTGCCTCTTGGAGGCCTCTTGGGCCGTCTGGGGCGGTCGGAACCACGAACAGGCGAGAGCCTCAACATCCTTCAACCACCTCAGTCCAATCAATGGTTCTGGCCCGCTCGGGCTCTCCGGGAAGGCCTATTGGAGCTCTCTTGGGCCGTCTTGGGGGCCTTTCGGGCCGTTTTGTGGCCCTTTTGGGGCCTTCTTGGGCTGTCGTGAGGCTGTCTTGCGAGGCCCTTGGGCTATTTTGAGACATCTTGTTCCGCTTTGTTGTCGTCTTGGCTGTCTTGGTAGCCGTCCTGGAGGCCATCCTGACCGTCTGGAGGCTGACAAGGGTGTCGTGGAGCAACCTCAACGGGGGAGACTCCTGAACCCCGCGTGCGAGCCATCGGGGGGGCGAGGGGGTCGGCCCTAGAACAACAACAATCAAACAAGGGGGCGGCCCTAGAACAAATAACACAAGCACTGCCCAGAGGGACCACAGGAGCATTCTGACTCGGCCTCTCCGTGCCCATGGCACGGTGACGGATCTGTGTGGTGCAACCTGTGTGGTGCAATCTATGTGGTGCAACTGACTACCCTGCACCGCGCTTGACCACTCCACTGCTCGCGCAAACATCCCACCCACCCACCCGCAACTTGGTTCGCAAAATCTCTTAAGACCGTGACGGTGGGTACCAAATGGCACTTGCCAACGACAGCGACGCCGACGACGACAGCGACAACGACGACGACGACGCCGCCGACAACGACTACGACGACACCGACGACGTCTCCAACGACTTCGACGACGCCGACAACGACGACGACGACAGCGACACCGACGACGACGACGCCGACGCCGACGACGACGACGACACCGACGACGACGATGACGACGCCGACGACGACGACAACGACGATGCCGACGACGACGACGACGTCAACGACGCCGACGACGACGACGACGGCGGCGACGACGACGACGACGCCGACAACGACGACGAAGACGACGACGACGCCGACGCCGACGACGACGAAGACGACGACGACGTCGCCAACGACTACGACGACGAGGGAGGAGGGAGGACGACGACGGCGACACGGCGACAACGACGACAACGACGAGGGAGGAGGGAGGACGGCGACGACGCGAACGACGAAGAAGGAGGAAGGACGGCGACGCCGACGACGGCAACGACGAGGGAGGAGGGAAGACGACGACGACGACAACGACGACGACGACGACGGCGACGAAATAGGAGGGACGACGACGAGACGCCGACGACGGACGACGACGACGACGAGGGAGGAGGAGGAAGGACGACCACGGCGACAACGACGACGGAAACGACCACGACGCCAAAGAGGATGACGACGACGAACACGAGGAAAGATAGAGGATGACGTAGGCGACGATCATGATGACGACGACGCGGGGGGAGGGAGGAAGGCGACGACGACGACGACGACGCAAGAGCGCGCGCGCACGCTTTTGTTGAAAATCCGTGTTGCGAAACCTTGGGTTTTTGTAGGTTTTTTGGACGCGCGATTTCGAAATCCTTCCGAAACCGATGGGTTTTGAAGGATTTCGTCGTACGCGCGCGACGACGTGCGCGTCTGCACTTCGTCATATTTTTTGCAGAGGATTCCCGCGACGGCACACGCGCAAAGGCGCATTTTGTGAAAACCTTGAAAAACCTATGGTTTTGTTAAGACTTCGCGAGAGCTCGCGCGGAAGCTTTTATAGCAAATCAGTGGTGCGTAACCTTGTGTTTTTGTATGTTATTTGGAAATTCGATTGCGAAACCTTCCGGCACCGAAGGTTTTTGAAGGATTTTCGCATGCGCGCGCGACGACGCGCGCGTGTGCCTTTCGTCTCATTTTTTGCAAGGGATTCTTGAGCAAGTGTTATGTTAGAACAAAGAATGTCACCGCATAGTGTTTTTTACAAGGGAACCTCAGGGGGGGGAAACCGGCCTGCCTGGGATGGTATGATTCCATATTTAGGATGGACGAGTGTGCAGAATATATATATATATATATATATATATATATATATGTGTGTGTGAAATTATATTATCCCAGGGGCAAGCGTTAAGACCGGGGGGGATAGAGTCTATTATTTTTTAAGGAGAATCAATCACTTGCTCAACTTGAAGCTGTCCTCTCCACTGCTCGCGCAAACATCCCACCCTCCCACTTTGCAAAACCTCTTAAGACCGACTACGACGACACCGGCGACAACGACGACGACGACAGCGACGACGTTTCCGAAGACTTCGACGACGACAACGACGCCGTCGCCGACGACGACGAAGACGACGACGACGCCAACGAAGACGACGACGAGGGAGGAGGAAGGACGACGACGGCGACAACGACGACAACGACGACAACGACGAGGGAGGAGGGAGGACGGCGACGACGCGAACGACGACGAAGGAGGAAGGACGGCGACGCCGACGACGACAACGACGAGGGAGGATGGAAGACGACGACGACGACAACGACGACGACGACGGTGACGAAATAGAGCCGACGACGAGACGCCGACGACGGACGACGACGACGAGGGAGGAGGAGGAAGGACGACCACGGCGACAACGACGACGGAAACGACCACGACGCCAAAGAGGACGACGACGACGAACACGAGAAAAGACAGAGGACGACGTAGGCGACGACCACGACGACGACGCGGGAGGAGGCAGGACGGCGACGACGACGACGACGACGACGACGACGACGTAAGAACGCGCGCACACGCTTTTGTTGAAAATCCGTGTTGCGAAACCTTGGGTTTTTGTAGGTTTTTTGGACGCACGATTTTGAAATCTTTCCGAAACCGATGGGTTTTGAAGGATGTCGGCATACGCCCGCGACGACGCGCGCGTCTGCACTTCGTTTTCTTTTGCAGAGGATTCTCGCGACGGCACACGCGCAAGGGCGTCCGACAGATTTTGACATGCGCGCGCGCGAAGCCCGTTTGATAGCATCTTGTGAAAATCTTGAAAAACCTATGGTTTTCTTAAGATTTCGCGAGAGCTCGCGCGGAAGCTTTTTTAGCAAATCAGTGGTGCGAAACCCTGTGTTTTTGTATGTTTTTTGGAAACTCGATTGCGAAATCCTTCCGGCACCGATTGCGAAATCCTTCCGGCACCGAAGGTTTTTAAAGGATTTCGACATGCGCGCGCGACGACGCGCGCGTGTGCACTTCGTCTCATTTTTTTGCTAGGGGTTTGTGAAAAAGTGTTATGTGAGAACAAGACATGTCACCGCATAGTGTTTTTTTACAAGGGAACCTCAGGGGGAGGGAACCTGACCTAGCTGGGATGATTTGATTTCATATTTAGCATGGGCGAGTGGTCAGAATCATATATGATTTACATACCCGAAAGGGGAGCGGATAAGTCCGGGGGGGAGGTAGAGTCTATTCTCTTTTTAGAAAGGAGAACTCACTCGCCGAAGTTGAAGTTGTCAACTCCACTCTTCGCGCAATCATCCCACCCACCCACCCGCAACCAGGTTTGCAAAACCCGTGCGGGAACGATTGCGATGCGTGCTGGGTGTTGGCTGGTGCATCTCTGCGGCCGCGCTAGCCCGCGCATGCTCGCGCGCGCATCGGCCAGCTAGTTTGGCGCGGCCGACGCGAATGCGGTGGCGCTGATCGCTCGGCACATTCCAGCGGACACTTCAGTGCGAGTTGGCGAGTTGGGCGGGCGCGGTATCATGGCAACGTCGACAACGGTAGGCAGGATCATGATAGTAGCGATGTTGGTGACGATGCTGACAGCGACGACGGGGCAGCCAGTGACGGCGTCGATGCTGATCACGCCGGCGACGATGACGGCGTCTTTGCGTCGGTGACGGAGGTTTTGGAAGGAATTCGAAATGCGCGCGCGGCAGACGCGCGAGAGTGGCTCGCATGGTATTTTTGACACGGATCGTGCCACCCCAGCACGCACGCGAGGGCGTTCGAACGACTTCGCCATGTGCGCGCGGAGCCCGTTTGGTAGCATTTTATGGAACACTTGAAAACTCATTGCTTTCCTAAGAATTCGCAAGAGCGCGTGCGCACGTCTCTGTTGAATATCAATGTTGCGACCGTTATATATGTATATTACGTTTTATTTTTGGACACTCGATTTTGATTTTTTTCCGAAACCGAAGGCTTTTGAAGGATTTCGGCCTGCGCGCGCGACGACGCGCGCGTGTGCACGTCGTTTTTTTTTATTGTTTTTTTTGTTTGTTTTTTTGTTTTGCAAGTGGTTGTTGATAATTGTTAATGATTTGGTAAACGAGTATGCGCGCATAGTTTTGCAAAGGATGGCGGGGGGGGGGGTGCGATACCAGACTGGCAGGGAAACTATAAATTCAAAGGTCGGATGGACATTGGGTCAGAACCATATGTGTTTTGCATCGGTTCCCGGGGAATCGATACACCCGGGGGGTGGGGGGTGGTAGAATTTAGTTTTTTTTTTTTTTTTTTTTTTTGGGGGGGGGGGGGGAAAGGGACTCCACATGGTCAGCATGTTCTAATACATGTGTATATCTACATATATAGATGTATGTTGTGCGACCTATGTGGTTCAACCTGCGTGGTGCGTTACCAGACTCTGCGATTTGTGTTGTGCAACATGCGTGGTGCAATCTGTGTGGTGCAGTGTAGGTGGTGCACTCCCATGTTGCCCAATGTAGGTTGTGCAGCGTATGCTGTGCAACCGGCGTGGTGCAATCCAGGTGTTGCAACGTCTGTGGTGCAGGTGAAGTGTTGCAGTATCTGTTGTGCAACCACTGTGGTGCAATATATGTGGTGCAACCTATGCGGTGCAATCTGTATATTATGCAATCGGTGCTCTGCACTGTGTATCGAACTGTATGTGTGTAATTATTTGGGCATTCTATGCGGTGCAATGAAGGTGGTGCCATGTCTGTGTTGCAACATGTGTTGCGCACTCTTTGTTGTCTACGTGGTGCAGTCTCTGTTGTACATCTCATTGTGTGCAATTCGTGTGGTGCAATCGTTGTGGTGCAGTGCGGGTGGTGCAAAATATGCTGTGCAACATATGTTGTGTAGACTATGCGGTTCAATCCATGTGTTGCATCATGCGTGGTGCAATATAGCTGGTGCAATATATGTTATGCCATACGTATTGCACCACATATACTGCCACGATGGCGGGCGGCGACGAGGCGGCGACGGGACGGCGACGGGACGGCGACGGCGACCACATAGCTGCCAGACCGCCGCATCGGCCCAGACGACTGGCGGTGACGAGGCTGCGACGGGGCGGCGACGGGGCGGCGACGGCGACAACATATCCGCCAGACAGCCGCACTGGCCCAGACGACGGGCGGCGACGGAGCGGCGAAGCGCCACGGGGTGGTGCGACCCGAGGAGCCTTCGCCGAGACCACGATCATTCAGCTGGGGGCGCGGGACAGAGACTACGACGGAACACCGGCCGTCGCTCTCTTGTGCTGTTTGAGGGGGCAAGGATCCAAGACGCATCTTTTGATCGTCGTCTGATCGTCCCTCGCCTGTCTTCTCCGAGGTTTCAGCGGCCGCTCTTCCAGTGCAAGTTGCCTGCGTGCCAATTTGCCCATTCGAGTTGTCATTTCGATGGAAGAAAACGATGACCATGACCAAGATGTCGCGGGATCTTGTCGACGCTGGTCTTGGCCATGGTCCACGCTGGTCGTCGCCGATTCGCGAGGACGATTCAGGAGATGACGTTGTCCAGTATGGATGATGACCAAGATCGACACCGAGGTTTCCGCGTTGAGTCTTGGTCAGGGTTATCGATTTCCTTTCCCTCCATTCTTAGCTGACGCGTCTCGCCCGAAGTCGCCGCGACCAAACATATTTTTTTCCGACGGATCATGAGGAAACATTGGGGTACCGGCTTCCTGAATCCTCGCCCCTACCCGCACGGACGGGTGTGGTCTTGTCGTCTGTGCGGCTCTAGTGTTTCAGGAGGAGGAAGGATGATGATGATGCTAATGCTGATGCTGATGCTGATGTTGATGCTGCTGCTGCTGCTGATAATGTTGCTGCTGGTGCTGCCGTTGTTGATGATGATGATCATGATGATGATGCTGACGATGATGATCCTGATGATGATGATGCGGATGATACTGATGATGATGATGAGATGATGATGATGATGATGATGATGATGATGATGATGATGATGATGATCCTGACGATGATGCTGATGATGATGAGGTGGTGGTGGTGATCGTGGTGATGGTGATGATGATGATGATGATGACGATGATGATGCTGATGATGATGCTGATGATGCTCATGATGACGACGATGATGATGATGATGATGATGATGATGATGATGATGATGATGATGATAATGATGATGATGATGATGATGATGATGATGATGATGATGATGATGATGATGATCATCATGATGATGATGATGATGATGATGATGATGATGATGATGATGATGATGATGATGATGATGATGATGATGATGATGATGATGATGATGATGATGATGATGATGATGATGATGATGATGATGATGATGATGATGATGATGATGACGATGCTGCTGCTGCTGCTGATGATGATGATGATGATGATGATGATGATGATGATGACGATGCTGCTGCTGCTGCTGCTGCTGCTGTGGATGACGGTAATTCTTCCTCGCTTCGCGGGGCGCGCATCCAGAGCACCTAGTGACAACGCCGTTGTGAGGCCGACTGCCGGTCTCTTAGGGGCCTGTTGAAGGCGTCTTGGGGGCTTTTGCGGCCTCTAAGGGGTCTCTTTTGTGCCTCTTAGGGCCCCTTGGGTCGTCTTGGGCCGTCTTGGGGTGCTCTTGCGTTGTCTGGCCTCTTCGGAGGCCGTCTTGGGGGTCTCTTTGGGTCATCTCGAGGCCCGCTTGGGGGCCATCTCGGGCGTCATTTGGTCATCTTGGGGGTCTTTTGGGTTATCTTGGGGCCATCTTGGATTCTGTTGCGCCTGCTCTCGCTGCCCCTCGTCGTCGTCGCCGCCCCCCTCAGATTCATCCTCCTCGAGGGCGCGTGGCAGTTCAGGGCATCGCTACTCTCGCTACTTCCGCAAAATTGTCTGCATGGTCGAGGACCACTATCTTGGGGAAACGTTGAACCAGAGGTCCACCCAGGGAGGAACACCTTGGGCATGGCATTTGGACATCTTGGGCCGTGCCGGGCGTTCGGGTCCGTCGCGGCCACGGGGCTGCGGCCTCTTGAAGGAAGGGGTGTGGAGGGGGGGAGGGGAAACGCGCCCGTGTCGGCAGGGACGTGCTTGCTGTTCTGCAAGGGCTGTCGCTCTGAACCATTCTTCGAACACAGAATTACTCCGACGGAAGGACCCCACATGAGAATCCTCTGGGCGAATCTGGAAAAAGCCCTCACCGTCGTCCTCGTGGTTGGTGAGGCGTCCTGGCTGTCTCTTCTGCGTATATGTCTTCTCGCCCTGGCGCGGGCCCTCCCCCCGCTTCCTACGTTGCCCCCGACCTCGCCCTCCTGTTTGGGCTCCGGACATTCAGAAAGTGGATGGGGAGTGGTATTCTGGGAACACGAAGAACACGAAGTGGCCTACAGTTGGCTCCGGGCATTCAAAATGTGGCCCAGGAATGGTGTTCTGGGAGCACGAAGAACACGAAGTGGCCTACAGTTGGCTCCGGGCATTCAAAATGTGGCCTGAGAATGGCGTTCTGGCAGCGCGAGAGCCCAAAAGTGGCGACAGTTACAGGAATTGGATGACCCGCTCGGATTAGTAACACGATTCGCGGGCCCCATAGGGAGGGGGCTCCCGCTTGAGACTTCCTCGCAATTCACTCACAGATGTGGCCTGGGAATGGCGTTCTGGCAGCGCGAGAGCCCAAAAGTGGCGACAGTTATAGGAATTGGATGACCCGCTCGGATTAGTAACATGATCCGCGGGCCCCATAGGGAGGGGGCTCCCGCTTGAGACTTCCTCGCAATTCACTCACAGATGTGGCCTGGGAATGGCGTTCTGGCAGCGCGAGAGCCCAAAAGTGGCGACAGTTACAGGAATTGGATGACCCGCTCGGATTAGTAACATGATCCGCGGGCCCCATAGGGAGGGGGCTCCCGCTTGAGACTTCCTCGCAATTCACTCACAGATGTGGCCTGGGAATGGCGTTCTGGCAGCGCGAGAGCCCAAAAGTGGCGACAGTTACAGGAATTGGATGACCCGCTCGGATTAGTAACATGATCCGCGGGCCCCATAGGGAGGGGGTTCCCGCTTGAGACTTCCTCGCAATTCACTCACAGACGAGACCCAAGGCGAGTGAGTGCGTGAGTGAGTGAGTGAGTGACTGACTGACTGGTGATGATGATGACCATCACACTCTCTCTCACGCGCACACTCATCATCATCATCATCATCATATGTGAGTGCTGATGAGTGAGTGAGTGAGTGAGTGAGTGAGTGAGTGGGTGTGTGAGGAATGATGAGTGAGTGAGTGGGTGAGGAATGAGTGATGATGATGATGATGATGATGATGATGATGATGATGATGATGATGATGATGATGATGATGATGATGATGATGATGATGGTGGGTTCCTGTTCCTGCGCGGGGTGTCCAGAGAGAACAAGAACCCCACTTTGGATGTGGGGAAAAACTGCATTCGCATACTTGTTCGACGGTCCCCGCGGACCTGTTGGATTTGCCATGGGCCCCCCCGGCGGCGGAGCGCGCCAGGGCGAGGGGCCTAGCGCAGATGCAAGCAATCCGCGCGGACCTCCCGCAGTTTATGTAAACGTTTTTCTTCGTCCGTTGAATTCACGTGGAGATGTGTGACGTGCGTCGGCGCAACGTGCGTTTGGGAAGTCCCGTTGATTTGTTCGCAAGTGCGCCACTCGTGCGAGGTGCCAGGATCCCGTCATCACTTGCGGCACCGTTCGTGCGCGGTGCGGGGATCCGCCCGTGGTGATGCGAAGGATGTGCTGGATCACGAAGCAGCCCATGATCGATCTTTCATGGGCGAGTGCCCCGTCGCCGCGGATGAGGCCAAAACATGGCGAGGAAGGGGATTGCAGAAAGGGGGGCGAAGAAATATCGGACGACGGAGGTGGGGGCGGGGGCACGACGGGGTCTTGCTGTTGAAAATATTTGCGGGTCGTGTCCGCGTCATCCCCCGACGCTCCTTTTCCAGCGATTGTTTCGCACTCGCATTTGTGTGTGTGTGTGTTTTGTGTGTGTGTGTTTGTGTGTGTGTGTGTGTGTGTTTCGTGTGTGTGTGTGCGTGTGTGCGTGTGTGTTTCGTGTGTGTGTGTGCGTGTGTGTGTGTGTGTGTGTGCGCGTGTGTGTGTTTTTATTGTGTGTGTGTGTGGAAGTTACCATGGTGTTTTTGTTTCGGGGGGGGGGGCGCGGGGACGGGGGGCGGGCGCGATGCCGAACGCCCACTGCGTCAACAATCACAGCCATTGTTTTTCGCCTGGGGAACTATGTTTGTAGTTAACACCATCGTGTGTTGCATTGTGAAGCGATGACGGAGGGGGGCGTGCTATCAAGTGAAATTGTCCACGTATGTGTTACATGCGAGCCACTGCTGTGGATTCGCGTTGTGGGGCTTCCCGTTTCACCTGTTGATTGTCAGTTCGTTAATTGTTGAAGCTTTGCGTACCCACACCAGCCCATGCAGAAACTATGCCCATGATGATTGTTTGGATCGAGAGGTTGAATGATGGAGTTTGGTGATGAGGCGAGTGAGGACTACCGAGAAGCTATGATCAGCACCACCCTGTCCCGGTACCGATCTCAGGGGGCCCCTGATTTCTTGCAGGCGCGCCCGTAGGTTTTTCATCGCCTCGGGCCTGCCAATCTTGGGCATACGGATGGGCTCGAGGCTTGTTCCCCTGGCGTGGGCTATCCTCCATCCGCTGACGCTACCTTCCGGGCGAGCGCGTCGTGGGCCATGCCGCGTGGCCTTGGCACGGACGCACGCTGTCCTGGGGCCCACGGGCTCGTCTCGGCCAGCACTGCGCTCATGCCGTTCCAACCTACTTTAGCCTTGATCACCAAGAAGACTTTCGAGCGCCCCAAAAAGTGCCGAAACTCAAGGGTTTTCACCTGTCGGGCCCTGGGAGACGCTCGCCCGACACAGTTTCGACACTGTTTCGACGCTTTTCCGGGTGCTCGAAATTATTTCTGGGATGCGGTCCTTAAGTAGGATGGGAACAACGTAACAGTACGCCTTCAGTTTCTTTCCTCTCCCTCGTGGACTGCACCGTGAAGGAGCTCAACCGGCTGACGGAGTGAGCAGCCACGGCCGTGCCGCGCTGGCTGCTGGCCAGGCCGTCCCCCTGCAGGGCAGACTCGCGCGTCGTTCGTTCGTTCTTCTCCCTCGTGGTCCCTCGAGGCCTCCCCGCACTCGCAGGCATGAAGGGCCACCCAAGACGCGCTCTCCCCCCCCTCCGGCCCTCCCCTCCCCGGCGTGAGGACGAGGAGGACTCAGACGACAGCGAGACAGCCTTGGCACGAAGGACTCGGTCGGAGCACAGTCGAACACGACAGTAAGGATGGGCTGTCTTCTCAAGGGTACCATTGCATCCTTGCCTCTTAGGTCATCTTCGGTTTATCCTTAACCACTTTCGATGGCCAGCCCCGCTCGAAGAGCTTCGGCCTGGGCGTCCAAGGCCCTTGCATCCTTACCGCGCATCCAGTCTATCAGTTTCCACTGTGCAAGCACGGTTGAGAGGGCAGACCGGGCAGGAGCTTCGACAGATGATGAGGTCCGTCGGCTGGTCTCGCGCGGCCTCGCACGGCTTCCCCTTGGCTGACGCGCGGATCGTGATGGCGGTGCTGCGTTTTTGGTGTCCTTGCTGTTTGTTTTCGGGGGCGGAAAAGAGGGGGGTGATAACTGGGGGGGGGGATATCATGGCGGGGGCCATGACATCTCCCCAGATTTCATGGCGCCTCTTCTTGTTTCGTTACGTCCCTGGCCCCCCCGCTGGGCCGCGCACCTGCCGCCGGTCACGATCTGCACCCCCCCCTCTTGGACACCCCCCTCTTGGCCGCTCCCGATGTTTGATCTTAGACGGCGTCGCGACGACGTCCCTCGCGCACCGCTCTCGGGCTCCCGGCTTCCCGGTCCACGACCTCGCGCGCGTTTTTCGGAGGCTCGGCGGGCGCCTCGCACGAGCCTGATCTGCACGGGGTGCGCAGCTCCACGCTCGAGCCTCATCTGCTCCGTCCCTGAGGCTCTTAGAACGACACGAAGATCGGGGCAAAATCGGATCGGGATAACTCGAAATCTCTGAGAATCGGCGGGTTTGCAGGATGTATTGGGCGCCGCGGCCGCTCCAGAGCGTTCCAGAACGCTCTGAGAGCGCTCCAGAACGCTCTGGAGCGATTTATCCCGATCCTAGCCCTGTTTTAGCTCTGGGAGTTTGGCTCTGCTCGCTCGGTGGCGTTCGCTGCTCATGGCTATGCACGCTCGCGCGAGGACGAGTTCGCCGGGGCTGCCCACCACGCAGCGAGCACTCGTGCTCTCCCGTTTTGGGGGCGGCCCCCAAAAGGATTGCCTGCGGGAGTTCCCAAGCGGTGCGGCGACAGCGGGGCATGGGGGTGACCGCATCGTGTTGGATTTGGGTCATTATCCGAGGATGCTTCGGGCGACTGGGGCCCTCAAGGCCCCCAACCCGTGCGCTCACGGACCCTCCAGTGAAGTGGTTGGGATTTTGATGGCACTGCACCGACTTGGGCCCCCCAATTCACATCCGTGACCTCACACGAAGTGTTGGTTCCAGTTCCGTCTCGCGCGGATGGGGCCCTCGGGGTAATGACATTCTAGTGCGCGCGGCGCGATGGCGTGAGCATTCATCAGGGGCTTCAGCTCGGAACCGACGGCGTGTTCATCACTACGCAGAGGCTAACACGCTGTCGGATCCGACCGACTGGATGGATCATTGCGTTTTTTTTTGTAATCCTAGTTTTGTGGCTCGCCCCGGCCCCGGCGCTCCACACCCTACGCGACAACCCAGAATTAAAAAATCCGTGTTCTTCAACACCCTTGTTTTTTTCACACTCCCTGTACGCATCCAGTGGGTCCAGATTTGCTCCAGGGCTGCCACTGCCAGTCAGCGGGGCCGACGGGAGGAGTGCGCCGCCACAGAGCAGGCCATTGGGCAGGTAGGCCCAGGGGGATCCCGGGCGGTCCCGCGCCGTCTGGGAGAGGAGGAGGAGGATGGAGGAGGAGGAGGAGGAGGAGGAGGAGGAGGAGGAGGAGGAGGAGGAGGAGGAGGAGGAGGAGGAGGAGGGTGGCGTGGGGCTGCGGTCAGAGACCGCCTCGCCTGCGCCCCCGGCCAGGACCCTGCTGGCCCGAGCGAAGCAGAGCTTCCGAGGCGCGGACGGGACCGGCTCCTGCCTGCTCCTCCGTGAGGCCTTAGGTCGGGCCTGTCCCCCTACAGGGGGATTTTCGACGAAAAATGAAACATACCCCAACAATGCCCCCAAATGGTCAAAACTATGCAAAAACTAGTCCCCAGGCCATTTTTGGATTATTTTTGGATTATTTTTGAAGTATTTTTCGTTTCTCGTCGAAAAAACCCTCTGTAGGGGGACAGGCCCGACGTAAGTGTGGCCCCCTGCCCCGCCCCATGGGGGGCCACTCTCTGGACGGACGGCGGTTGCTCTTTGAGAAGAACCAGGGCTCGCTCGTTCTGATTCCCCCGATTCGCTTCGATCTCGATGGCTCCCGATGCCGATTCGCTTCGACTTTGGGTTCCGATTTGGGTTCCGATCTCTCATCGGACGCACGCTGGCCTGCCGGCTTCTGCCGATTCGACATCTCCCGACTCGGCTGCCGATCTCCGCCGATCCGATTCATGTCGACTTCCGATCCGACTTGTCGATTCGATTCTGGGCTCTCCTGATACCCCCCAGGCCTACCCTAGGCCTACGCTACGCCCACCCCTAGGCCTATCCCCTAGGCCTACCGTGGGCCTACCCCTTGGCCTTCCCCTAGGCCTACCCTAGGCTATGCCCAGGCCTTCCCCCTAGGCCTGCCCTAGGCCTACGCCTAGGCTGACCCCCTAGGGCTACCCTAGGCCTAGCCCTAGGCCTTCCCTCTGGGCTAACCTAGGTCTGTTCCTAGGCCGTTCCCTCAGGCACACCCTAGGCCTACCCCCCCAGGCCGCGCGCCCGACCCGACCCACCCTCTCTAGGGTCCTCCCCTCCCGACCCGACCCGCCGGTTAGGGCCCGCCGCCCCGACCCGACCCGCCCTACGCCCGACCCGACCCGTCCCGCCCCGACCCGACTCGTTAGAGTTCTCGCGTGTCCATTCGCGAAAGCATCATACTTTACGGTCCCGCGCGTCCGCCCCGACCCGCCCGTTAGGGTCCGACCCGACCCGGCCCGCCCGTTAGGGTCCGCCCGACCCGTCCCGTCCCGACCCGACCTGTGAGGGTTCTCGCGTGTCCATTCGCACATACATCCTATTTTAATGTACCCGACCCGCCCGTTAGGGTCCGACCCGATCCGACCCGCCCGCTAGGGTTTGCTTGACCCGTCCCGTCCCGACCCGACCCGCGATTGAGCGTTGCGTTGCACGCGGAAGCGCGGCGAGCGGGCGGAGGGCGGCGGGCAGCGGACAGGCGGCAGTCGGGCGAGCGGCAGGCGGGCGGATCGGCATAAAGCTCGTAAGGATTCTTTTTTGCAGCGGGATGCACCTGAATTCCACTGTCATCCTCTACAGGAGGAATCCCGTTGCACTCCCGCCCGCTCGCCGTGCTTCCGCGTCCAACGCAACGCCCAGCACTCAACAGCGTCCGCGTGCAACGCAACGCCCGGTGCTCAACGGCTCCCGTCTCCAACGCAACACCTAGTACTCAGCGGCGTCCCGCTGCAAGACGGAGTCCTTGGGAGTTCTACTGGAATCCCAATCCGCCCGCCCGCCCGCCGCCCTCCCGCCCGGTGCCCGCCCGCCCGCCTCCCGCCGCCCGCCCGCCGTGCCTCCGCGTTCAACACAACACAAAATACTCAACTGCGTCCGTCTACAACACGCCTTCCAAAAACCCTCGTCGCGAAGGTTGGTGGACGGTTCTTTGGAAGGTTTTTGGGAGCTTTTATTTGTTCTTGAAAGGTTTTTGCGCGGCTTTTGTAAGGTTGCTGGAAGGCTTTTTGGAAGGTTTCTGGAAGTTTTTTGGAAGGTGTTTTGGACGGTTTGTTGGAAGGTTCTTGGAAGATGTTTAGGATGTATTGGGCGGTTTCGTTAAATGTTGGAAGGTTTTTTGTTTGACTGTTTTTGGAAGGTGTTCCAAAAGGTTTTTGGAAGGTTTTTTGAAGGCATCGGACAATTTTTGGAAGGTTTTCGGACAAAAAAAACCTTCCAATAAAAACCTGCCACAAACCTTCGCCACGAAGAATCCAGCATTCCAGAAACCTTCCAAAACACCTGCCAAAAACCTTCGCCACAAAGGGTTTTTGGAAGGTGTTTAGCCCAGCCACTCCTGGATTCTTTGTCGCCACGAAGGGTTTTGGATGGTTTTGGTTGGGCGTTTTTTTGGAGAAGTTACGTGGAAGCTTTTTGAACAGTCTTTGGAAGTTTTGTTGGGAGGCTTAAGAAAAAAATGGTTTTGAAGGTTTTTGGTAGGTTTGTTGGAAGGTTTTTTGGAAGGTTTTTGGAATGTTGGCGGTTCCGCTAAAATTTGGGATGTTTGCGGGGAAGCCTTCCAAACAACCTCCCGAAAATCTTCGTCACTAAGAACCCAGGATTCCTGGAACCTTAAAAAAACCTCCCAAATACCCTCGTCACGGAGAATCCTGGATTCTTCACGAGGAAGGTTTTGGGAAGGTTTTCCCAGGGGGGGGGGCAGGCGAGGAAGGTTTTTGGAGGGTTTTCGTTTTTTTGGTTCTCCCGAAAAACCTTGTCAAACCAACTTTCCAAAACAATTTCCAAAAACCTTCAAACCACTTTCCAAACACCTTCCAACCTACCCTTCACAAAACCCACCAACAACCTTCCAAGAACCTTCCACCTTTTATCGAAGCCGCCCAATACATTCCAAACACCTTCCACAACACCTTTCAACACAAACCTTCCAAACACCTTCCAAACAGCTTTTCAAAACAAACATACAAACCACCTTCCAAACAACCTTCCGACAACCTTGCAAACAACGTTCCAAACACCTCCCAAAGACCTCCCCAAAAAACCTTCAACAACCTTTGCCGCGAAGAATCCAGGAGGAGTTTGCCCAAAGACCGCCGGAAAACCTTCGCGACGAAGGTTTTCGGAAGGTTTTTTGGGGGGTTCCTGGAATCCTGGATTCTTCATGCCGAGGATTTTGGAAGGTTTTTCGGAAGGTTCCAGGAATCCTGGGTTCTTCGTGAACAGGGTTTTCCGAACGTTTTTTTGGAAGGTTTTTCCGAAACCTTCCAAAACCTTGCAGACACAGGCCGGAAACCTTGCAACAACTTCCCCAAACCCTCCAAACACCTTCCGAAAACCTCCCCAAAAACCTTCCACAACCTTGCAAACAACCTTCCGCCCAGTACATTCCAAAAACTTTGCGAAAACCTTCAAACAAACCTTCAAACAAAACCTTCGAAACAAACAACCTTCCAAAGACCTTCCAAAACACCTTCCAAACACATTCCAGAAACCTTCCGAAACCTAGAGCAAACTTTCCAAACACCTTCCCAACATCTTCCAACCAACCGTCCAAAAACCCTTGCCACGAAGAAAAAACGTTCCAAAAACCTTCGTCATGAAGAACCCAGGATTCCTCGAACCGTCCGAAAAAAACCTTCCAACAAACCACCGCCACGAAGAATCCAGGATTCCAGAAACCTTCCAAACAACCTTCCAAAAACCTTCGTCGCGAAGGTTTTTTGGGAGGTTTTTGGGCCAACCCCTCTGGGATTCTTCGCGACGAAAGTTTTTTGTTTGTTCTTTGTTGTTGTTGTTGTTGTTTGAAAGTTTTTGGGCGTTTTCTGTTTTGGAAGGTTTTTGAAAGGAAAGGGAAGTTTTTGGCAGGTTTTTGGAAGGTGTTTTTGTGAAGGTTGTTGGACGGTTTTTGGAAGGTGTTTTGTTTGGATTGTTTTTTCGGCAGGTTGTTGGAAGGTGTTTGGAATGTACTGGGCGGTTTTGCTAAATCTTGGAAGGTTTTGGGAAGGTTTTTTTTGAGGTTTTTGGGAAAGGTTTTGGACGATTACTGGATGGTTTTCAGAAGGTTTTCCTTAAGGTTTTTGGAAGGTTTTTGGACACATTCCAAAAAACTTCCTCGCCCCCCCCACCCCCCTGGGAAAACCTTCCAAACATTTTACAAGAAAGCGTTTCGCACGAAGAATCCAGGAGGGGTTCGTAGGAACTCCCGTGCCGGTCTCCGCACCCGCACCCGCACCCGAACCCGCACACGCGCACGCACACGCACACGCACACGCACACGCACACGCACACGCACACGCACACGCGCACGCGCACGCGCACGCACACGCACACGCGCACGCACGCACACGCACGCACACGCACACGCACACGCACCCGCACCCGCTCCCGCACCCGCACCCGCACACGCACATGCACACGCACACGCACGCGCACACGCACACGCACACGCGCTCACACAACGTACAACACACGCACCATCCGCACACAACAATTGGGTGGTCGGACGGAGGAGGACTGGCTATAGGGGATGGGTGCGGGTTATCGAACCCCAGGGGAGGGTGCCATTCGAGTGGGGACCCTCATCAGTCAACACGCACCTATAGCCCTCTCCGTCCCCCCTTTGAACATGGGTGTGTACTATTTAATCGTTGATGGCGCTCTTCTGCCATGTTCGCGGTTTCCGTCGTCGCCACGATACTCATGGATACCATCGTCCTCGCTGTGATTTGCTCCACAGACGTCGCAGCTGCTGTTGCAGTTTGCTGTTGCTGGGTGCGTTCATTCATGAACATGTTTTTTGCTGTTTCATCTGGTTCTTTTGCCCCCGCGGTGGTTCCTCGCATGTCCGAGCATCCCGGCAGTCACGTGTTGGGTTTGGTTTGTGTTTGGTTCGCTTGTAAGGTGATCATCGCATTACGTACGCTAGGGCCGCATCTCACTCCCGAGTGCCCCAAAGGTTCAGACCCAAGGAAACGCGGTTCGGTCAAGTGCCAACAATGACGGGTATTTTGAGCGAGTTGCTGTTCCTCGGGCATGTCCGTTGGCTTTCCCATGAGGTTTAGGAAAGACTGAACGACAGCTTCGACTGGTTAAGCGAGCTCGTGTGATAAGGGGGAATGGCGAGCGCTTGTGGTGTATACCGACTCCCAGTCAGATTGAGCAAGCACTTCCAGACACTGATGATCAGCTGTAGCATCTCGGGTGGTCCAGGGTGGATGGAAGAACGGGGGACGGCGCAGAATGGAGAATGAGGAGGAGGAGGAGGGACGGGCGGGAGGAGGAGGATGAGGAGCAGGAGGGACGGTAGGAAGATGATGACGAGGATGAGGATGACGAGGAGAAGGAGGGAATACAGGGAGGAAGGAGCGAGATAGGCAGGAGGAGGAGGACGAGGTGGAGGGAAGACGAGAGAGAGAGAGAGAATAGGAGTGATGACTATGCAGACGAGGAAGAAGACGGTGGTGACGCCGCCGCCAAGGGTGAGGATGAAAATGATGATGAGGATGATGATGATGATGTTGTTGATGATGCTGATGATGGTGATGGTGATGAGGATGATGCTGATGCTGCTGTTGCTGCTGATGATGGTGATGATGATGCGGATAACGATGACGATGATGATGAGTATGATGATGATGCTGATGATGGTGATGGTGCTGATGATGATGACAACTGCGATGACGATTAGGCTGATCATGATGATGCTTATGCTGATGCTGATGCTTGTGCTGATGCTGATGCTGCTGATGATGATGACGATGATGGTGATGTGATGACGGTGACGGTGACGACGATAATTCCGATGACGACGACGAGGAACGATGATGAGGAGGACAATCGGACTCAGAGAGCCTGTCGGGCCCAGACTTACGCTTGACTGTGACATCCAACCTGGCGCACAACCTGTCGACTCTCATCGAGGACAGTGTCGCGAAGAAGCAGCTCACTATCAAGCCCCGCAATCAAGTCCAGGCGTGTCTATTACACTCGCTTTCGCGCCGCCTTCTATTCTGGCGACCGCCATGCCATACCATTGGCACGAGGGTCAAGAACAGCCTGAGACTTGGAGGGGTACCCTGACATTCTTCGTCTTCGGGCTCCACCTCGGAATGCATTCCGTTTGGGGTATCTTCTTTTGACCATGGGACTTCCGCAAAGGGGCAATGCCCCTGACTGGCGTTCTTGTGGCCACTCCTTTATTGTACCGCTCTTCCTGTGAGCTGGAGTTCGAAGAAGAAACGGCACAACCATAAGTTGTCGAAGGTCTTGTCGGATTTCTTGGATCTTCGCTGTACCTCCTGTTTGCCCATAGGAGGTCTTATCCCCAAACAGTGTTTGCACTTAGGGTTCTCCCTTAGGGGCTGGTCCTGTCTGCCGCTCCGGCGGATTGGTTGTCGCTGTCGCCGCCCCTCCGCCGCTTCGTCGCCCCCGCCGTCTGGGCCTGTCTGCCGCTCTGGCGGCTGTGCTGTTGCCGTCGCCGCCTCGTCGCCGCCTCGTTGCCGCCCGTCGTCTGGGCCTGTCTGCCGCTCTGGCGGCTATATCGTCGCCGTCGCCGCTCGTCGCCGCCGTTAGATGCACAACGTAGACGGCATAACATAGCTGGCACTTCATGTATTGCTTCGCATTTATTACTTCACATGGATTTCCCTTCTTAAAGAGTACTAGGATCTACCCCCCCGAATGAACGATCCACCATTCCGAGTTGCCATCAACATATGATTCTGCTCGATCGTCCATCCTACATATGAGTTGCTTTCTTCCCAGGCAGGCCGGTATTCGCCCCCCTATCCTCTGCAAAAAAGATGTGCGCACACTCGTTTATCAAAATTCATCAGGTTCCAGGTTTTAAGATTCTCTAACTTGCTAGCAAACGGGCGCTCTCGCGCGCGCATGTCGAAATCGCTCGAACGCCTTTGCGCGCGTGTTGTCGAAATAATCCCTTGCAGCAAATGGGACGACGTGCGCACGCGCGTGTCATCGCGCGCGCCTGCGGCAATCCTTCAAAACGCCATGGGTTATTGTCTCCCAGCATCAGTTGTCAAAATGCTTGCGCTCGCGCTCCTGCGAATTCTTAAGAAAACCATTGCTTTTTCAGCATTTCCAGCCAATTCGGCCCAACGGGCGCCTCGCGCCGCACGTTGGAGTCATTCGAGCGCCCTTGCGCGCGTTCTGGGGGAGGGCGGCGGTCCGTGTCACAACAATGCCATGCGGGCCGCTCTCGCGCGTCGGTCGCGCGCGCATGCCGACCTCCCTCCAAAACCTTTATCCCCAACGCGAGGGCACCGTCGTCTACGTCGGCGTGACGTGATCAGCATTGTCGCCGTCACTGGCCTTGCCGTCGTCGTTATCTCTACCAGCCTCGCTACCATCATCATCGCGTCTACCGTCGTCGACGTTGTCATAAAACCGCGCCGCCCAAGTCGTTGACTCGCACTGAAGTGCTCTCTGGAAAGTGCCCAGCGGTCAGCGTCACCGCGGCCGCGTCGGTAGCGACAAACTATCCGGCCTCTGCGCGCGCCAGCATGCGCGGGCTAGCGCGGCAGCAGAGATGTACCAGCCAAATGCAAGCCCTCATCGCAGTCGACGCCGCGTGGGTTTTGCAAGCCAAGTTGCGGGTGGGTGGGTTGGATGATTGCGCGAGCATCGGAGTGGACAAATCAGTGCGAACATACCTTACTTGCACCACATATATTGCACCACGTGTATTTTACCATATGGTTAGCACTACATACATTGCACCACATCGATTGTCCCGCACAAAGTTGCACACCATACGTTGCACCACGTAGAGAGCAGCACAGGAATTGCACCACATAGCTTATGCCATCTATGTGAGCATAGGTAACGCATCAACTTTTGTGCCACGTTGTTTGCGCCACATAGATTCCCGCACATATATTGCTCCACTTATATTGCATCATCTGTATATGTATATGTATGTATGTCTATATAATATATATATATATATATATATATATATATATTCAATATATCGATTACTTGCACTACGTAGGAAACAC